>PVIY010029513.1:0-31935 GCA_004026745.1 Myrmecophaga tridactyla
CTGGTACCCAGCCAGAGATTCCCATTCAGGAGATCTTTTCTAAAGAGCTTCTGTTTTCTACTTAGAGAACCTCTTTACTGTGGATGACAAGAAGAATCTAATGAAATTCACATCTCAATTTTAAAATTTATTTTCTCTATGAATTTAATACCTGTGTTTTTAAGTTTCTAGTGACCATATGCTTACCTGTGAAGATTTTTTAGCTTTCCCCTCAGGCTGGCTGGGTGGCATTCTGCTTCAGCAGTTCTGACCTCCACCATAGTGGTGGCAAGGATGAAAGCCCTTCTCAAAACACACTCTATACATGCAATTTTCCCACCTCTGAAATATTGACATTTGCCATATACTCTGACTCTCACACATTCAGCCTCTTCATAGGCTCCCTCTACATTCATTCATTCATTCATTCAGGGGGTGCACGGTCTGGGAATTTTTTAATTTTAAAAGAACTTTCCATAATCAAAAAGTAGAGAAGTCTTCAGCCATCACAACTTTTCATTCATTGCTCCTCTTTACCTTTTTTTTTTTTATTGAGCTACTGTTTTATAGGAAATCCCATTTTTACCAATAAATATCTTAGTATATCTTTCCTAAGGAAAAGAAGAAAACATTTTCTTATGTAACATTAATGTGTTTTCACACGTGACAGAATGATAATTTCCTAATATTATGGGATGATTAGTCTTATTGTCAGATATCTTTGTCTAAAATATGTCTTTTCAAATAATTTTTCCTAGTTGGATCCAAACATTGTCCATTCATTATATTTATTGTATTGTCTCCTATCTTCCTTAGTCTAAATGTCTCCCTTCCATCCTCCTCCTTGTTTTGCTTGCAGTTGACTTGTTGAAGAAAGACTCTGGATTTAGTTGTGACTTTCTTGTTGTGTTATTTAAGCCATTCTTTCTGTTATTTCTGGTAGCCTGGACATCAAATGTGAAGACTTGAGTAGACTCGGGCATTTAAGTTTTACTTTAATATTTAATTTTGTCAGTAATACTTTGGAGATGGTGTATCAGTTCACAGTGCTTCACATCAGGAGTGATGCAAAGATGAACTGGGCAGTGGAGATTGCTGATTCCCTCACTTTGATGCTCCCTTACCAACCCTTCACCTATTGGTTTTACCACCATCACTGACCATTGTAAGAATCCATTATTTCTTTAGAAATTATAAAATGACAATTTTGTAGTTCTGTCATTCATCTACATTTATTAGCATGTTTGGACTATTTGATATCTTTGAATTTTGAATTTCAATCTGGATAGTCAAAATGAAGAATTACTGCTTTCTTTTCAATTTTCCCTTTCCAGAGTAATGAGTTGGTGCACTAACAACCTCCAATAATATCCAGTGAGTTTGATTTTCTTTCTCCTCCTTACTCCCTCCCCTCCTTCCTTTAGCATTCTTAGGAACTCATGCTCTCTTTTTGTATTTAATTTGTTATTAACTTATTTTCTTGTAAAATGAAATACAGATACAGAATAAAATGTGTGGCTTGTGGCTTAAAGGATTAATGTGAGGCAAATATTCTGGTAGCCACCACCAAGGTCAAGAAACAGAATTTAGCCACCCTCTCCGGAAGTTCCATCCATTTGCCGCTTCCCAGTCAACTGTCTTCTTCCTCTTGTGTCCTGTTGACTCACCCTGAAAGAATAGGGGAAGACTCAGCAGGACCACACCAAACTGTCTACAACAGGGCGAATTGAGAGTTCAAAGAAAGAGGCACTGAGAGCCAGCGCAGTCAGTCCAAAAGCATTTATTAGGGGAACTTGCTTAGAGAGCTGCAGCTTCCTCATGACAGTGAGATGGGCAGGTAGCTCATTTGAGTATGTCCTCCTGTGATAACTACTCTACCGATTATATAGGGCTGGAAGACAGAGCTGACTGAGTGCTAGGGGCTCACATGCAAATATTGGAACTGTCTTGGTATGTGCTCTTTTCTCAAAATCAGATGTGCTTGGAGTGGGCTTTGTTCAAGGTTAGAGCAGCCAGAACTCGGCATGCTTTCCAGGGTGTGGTGGGAAGGAATGGCAGTGGAGGGGAACAAGGTCAGCCCTCGGTCAGGTGGGAGATGCTCTGTGCGTCAAACAGCCCACTTCCTGACCAGCCTTCAGTTGCACTCCCTGCCTCTTCCTCAAGAGTCCCTGAGCCATGGATGGGGTAGGGGTATAGCTTGTACAACTGTTTTCCCGTTTTAAAGGAGCATTGGAGACGGAATCCACACCAATAATATCTACAAGTGTATAGAATTAGTCCAATTGTAGTAATTCCTAGTAGGCTTAACAGTGTTTCCAAACCAGCCGCCCCACCCTGTGAACCAAGCCTTTATTTGAGACGATCACAGGTCACCACCCATTTGATCTGTGAGCCACAGTCGTTTTTTGCAAGTGAGCTAAGAACTCATTCACCTCGGCCTCTTTGTCTGGAGTGTAGCTAGAACACTCAGTTTTTAATAAGATGTCTGTTTCACTGTGGGTTGTATGGGAATATCCAAGGCTGTGCCATTACATAGCCATCTTGTGCATGGCCACAGTCTCTTGATTTAGTGTGGAGAGGAGCTTGATATCGTTGAAGGCCGTGGTTACAGACTTCTGGAAGGTTTTTATCTTGAGCATGATATCATTATTGCCTCTTTGGGGAACATAAACAGATTGAATAATTCCACCAAGAGAATGCAGATCTACTCTGCCTCTCTCTCTCCAAATAAGCCCCGTTTAAGGGCACTGGGATTGTGTCTTGTATCCTACCGTGCATTCAGGGGGGAGTCAAGAGTGCATCCCCCCAGCCACCTGAGGCAGGGCTAGGGTGAGAGGCAGCTGTGCTCACTTGTTTGTGCTGCCTAAGTGCTGTGTGCCATCAGGGGAAATCCAGCAGATACCAGGGCATCAACCTCAGGTTATAGCAAACCAATCAGTACTATTTAGGACAGTGGTATGGGAGCATTTTTCAGGAGACACGAGGACCAGATAGTTACTACTAATTGGGTCATGGTCCTTTGTGTGGTTTCCTTGTTCCCCACACAGGGAGGCAGGCTTTAACAGTGTCCGTCCCCTTGGTAGGAGTTAGCCACATAATCTGTCCCATATTTGGAATAGGAACCCCATTGGCAAAAGGGTGTATTCTTTGGAACGTTATGCCCTTTCTCTATGGCTTCCTTTCTGAGGCTTTGCTGGAAAAGATTAGATTGTGCCCCAGGGTGTTTAGTTTCACCTTCCATGAACTGATAGTGTGATGGCCGTGATGTTCAAGGTTGACCTTTCCTTCTGTAGTTCTCACAGCCAGTGTTGGAAGGCCTCCCAGTTGCGACCTCAAAACAGTTCCGCCCACCAGGGACGCCTCCACAGCAGTCAAGATACACGTGGCCACAAACCCAACAGTTGGACCAAGTGTGTGTATATGCCATTTGGTGGGCTCAGGTTAAAAACACACCGTCATTGCTGGTCTAAGCATTCAGCATAAGCAGTTAACCATAAAGGATGGCATAGGCCAGCAGCAGAAAGATAAGAACTTGTTAGGGACACAGATTGGGCTGTCTTGCCCTTTTATTAATATGAAAGTAGTGTTGGTTTTGCCCTGGCTGACCACACCATCCCTTGTATCCCACCATGGGAGAGGCTGGCTGCCCCTCTTTGCTGACTGCATGAAATCATGCTAATCCATTGCCGTTGCCTCTGCAATGTTCTTGGGGGTTGGATACTGTCCTGCTTGTTGTCACTGTGTCTTTCTGGGTCTTCTCTCTTCCAGGAACGTCAGGGTTGGCTCTAGGGGTGTCGGGGACCTCCTGCCTTATAGGCAAGAAGGTCCCCATCCATCCGTTAGGTGCTGTCTACTCCAGATCCCAAGGTGTTATTCTGTACCTGGAGCAATAGGGAGAGGGGTTTATAGTGTTATTCCATTTCCAGTGGCATTTTGCTCAGTGTTCCAGGCTTCCTCTGCCCATTTTCATGCTCACATGGCTCGTGCAAGGGTTAATGCTGCAAGGATCCAGCCAAAGGCTTGCCAGCTTCACTTGGTGGGCACTTCATTAAGGTTTTTCATGGCCTCTGATGGATGACTGCCCATTCCTTAAGAGGTGTGTGTCCAATGAGGAATAATTTCTTCCTTTAGTAGGCCGTTTTTCTATCTGTGAAGCTGATTCCTTGAGGGATATGAGGCATATGAAATTGCCATGTTATCTTTTGCACACAGTCTTGTATTAGGGTGCTGGTAACACACTAGAAATGGTGCAGGGCATGCCTTACATTGTTGGTAGACACTACAGTCCTTCCTAGTATGTGTTTGGTTGTCTTGTCTGCAGGGGAAGCTTGCACGAGACCACAGCAGTGTCTACACAGGTCGGTGCCCAGTGACCCCACAGCACCCTGGAAAAGACCCCTAGAGTCTACCTGCCAGCCATCTAGAGCTTTAGTGCCCTGTGTCATAAGCGCTGACGTTCCAGGCAGAGAGAGCTGAGTCACGCTGGGCTGCTTGGGAGCTGGTCCTTCTCACAGGTCCCTAGTAGATAGTTTTCTTGTCCTTTTGTGGAACAAATTGCTTCAGACTTATCTTTAATTTTTCTGCCCCAGATCTGAAATCATCCATTTCTCTATGAAGCTTCTCTTTGTTTTACTAAGAAGATTTATTTCAAGATGACCTTCTGTGTAGGGATGCACATTGACGCTTGGGTTAGTCATTGTTTTGGGCTTTGTCAGTGGAGAGAGCTAGGAAATGTTAATGTATAATTGTGTGTGTTCAGCAAAGTACCTCCTGAGTATTCATACTGATAACTCCAATTCAAAAATTCAAGGCCACAGAGCTTTTAATTAGCTTAACTTCTATATTACTTCTAGTACTCTTTCCTCTACCCTGAGAATCCTGGTTTTCTTGGTCACAAGAAATGATAGAATTACTGGAGTGTCTCATAACATTCATTTGGTTTTTTTCGTATTAGACACCAATAATCTCAGAATAATGATGCTAATGCTACCACCAGTATATTTACTGAAAATGTTAAAATTTTACCCATATGCACTCCCCATCTCTCTCACATCCCATAATTAATTATATTATGTCTTCTTGGTCAGAGCATATAGTCATTACATATCGCACTCTCTCACTTTTAGCCCTCATTTAGTCTTCATTGTACAGGTAACTACTGAATGTTCACCATCAGACCACATGACACTGTGTTTTAGTCATCTTGATGTGTGTGGCTCCTTCTCCAGGAGTGTCCTTGATGTCGTGAGCTGTAGCTTTTCTACCCCTGCTCCAGTAGATCCCTAGGAAGGGCTCAGACGAGCAGTGTTATCTGTGTTTTTGCATATGCATAGCAACTTGTCTATGCGTTTTATGCTTGGAAGTCAGTTTGCTGGATGTAAATCTTTTGGCTTGCATTTTGTACTTGAGTATCTTAAATATGTACTTTTTATTTTATCATAAAGCATTGCTGTTGAAGTGTGATGATAATTGCTTTCTCTTATAAATCATGTGCTCTTCTTTTCTAGATGTTAAGGTATTTTTCCTCTTTAAAGCACATTAATTTTATTAAAATGTCTTAATGTTGCTTGTTCTGCGTCAATATGTTCAGGTACATGAGTATCCTCTTTTAATAGATATTTTAAAATATACATATTCTTTCAGGAAAATTTTCTCAAACATTAGTTTTTAGTTTTCTATTTCAGTTGCTTTGATTTTCTTCTTTATGGACTCCTTTTATCTGTCTGATGAATCTTTTCGATGTTGATCACTTTTTAATCAGACTTGATGTCTTTTTTCACTTTGTTTTGATTTCCAAAATTTTCTTTTTCACCTTCTATTTCTTATTAGATATTTAATTTAGTCTTCAATTCTGAAATGAACCTTTCTGTCACCTCATTTCTGAGTTGTCTTTCTCTTCTATGTTTATTGTCTTGCATCATTTCCCTGATGACTTTTAGCTCATTGGGAAACAGTTGAGTATAGTTCCATTTTGTCAGTACATCTTTCTGATGTTTTCATTGTCAGTAGGGATGCTGTTCTCATTTACTTTTTTTCCCTTAATAACTTTCCATGGGATTTTCCTTCATTATTTTCTGTTAATTTTTATTAGAGATTATATTTTCAGAACTAGGGTTTAGGAAAGTTTTGCTAACCTCCTAGAACGCCCTTGTTTCATTTTGCTAATGCTGCTGGAATGCAATATATCAGAAATGGATTAGCTTTTACAGAGGGGATTTATTAAATTGCAAATTTACAGTTCTAAGGCTGTGAAAATGTCCAAACTAAGACAGCCAAAGAAAAATACCTTGATTTTGAAGAAAAGACTGATGTCGTCTAGGATTTCTCTGTCACATGGGAAGGCACATGGTGACTTCTGCTGTCCTTCTCTCCTGGCTTCTGATTTCATGTAGCTCTGATTCCAGTTACTTTCTCTCTAAGCGTCTGTGGGTCCTCACTTAGCTTTTTCAGAGCAACTCTGGGTTTTGTATCTTAGCTTAGCATCTCCAAACATCTTCTATCTCTGTGCTCTCTGTCTCAACTCTACAGGCATTTCCAAATGTCTGCATCTAGGCATCTGCTTTCTGTTTAGGCTCTGAGCTCTGTCTCTGTCTATGATATCTCTTAAGAATTCTGGTAAACTAATCAAGGCCCACCTGGAATGGGTGGAGTCACACCTCCATCTAATCAAAAGGTCACACCCACGATTGGGTGAGTGTTCTAGTTTGCTAGCTGCTGGAATGCAATATACCAGAAATGGAATGGCTTTTAAAAAGGGGGATTTAATAAGTTGCTGGTTTACAGTTCTAAGGCCATGAAATTGTCCAAATTAGAACAAGTGTATAGAAATGTCCAATCTAAGGCATTCTGGGGAAAGATACCTTGATTCAAGAGGGCTGATGAAGTTCAGGGTTTCTCTCTCAAGTGGAAAGGCACATGGCGAATATGGTCAGGGTATCTCTCTCATTTGGAAAGGCACGTGGTGAACACGGCATCATCACTAGTTTTCTCACCTGGTTTTCTGTTTCACAAATATTTCTGGGAGACGTTTTCCTTCTTCATCTCCGAAGGTCGCTGGTTGTTCTTCCTGGCTATGTCATTCTGTCATCCCTCTCTGCTCTCTCAGACTCTCCAAGGGTCTCTGGCTAGTGGACTCTGCTTCGTGGTTCTGCACCATTCTGAAGCTTTCTCCAAAATCCTTCCTCTTTTAAAGGATTCCAGTAAAGTCGTCAAGACCCACCTGGAATGGGTGGAGACACATCTTCACCTAAGCAAGCTTAATACACACCTTTGATTGAGTCACATCTCTGTGGAGATAACCTAATCAAGTTTCCAGCCTGTAGTGCTGAATAGGGATCTTTAGAAGAAACCATTTCTCTCACAAGATTGTTTAGGATTAAAACATTGCTTTTTTAGGGTACATAAATCCTTTCAAACTGGCACAGTGAGTCACATCTCTGTGGAAACAATCTAATCAAAATATCCCACCTACAAAAAGTCTGCCCTCACAAGGTTGTATAAGGATTAAAAGAACATGGCTTTTCTGGGCTATACAACAGTTTCAAACCAGTACAGCGCTCTCCTATTGTTTTTGTGTAATGATAAAAAATAAGTTGGCTTGCTTTCTGTGATTTCCTGCTTCTTTTTTCTTCCCTCCATCTTGGACTGGAGCAACAGTTCAAAAAGTGTACTTCTAGGGAACACTGGAAGTCCTAAAATCTGTTTCAGGGAACCTGCAAGGTCAAAATGATTCGTTTAATAAAATTTTTTTTTCTGCAGCACAGATCTCCTGGTTATGAATTCTCTCAGCTTTTAGATTTTGTTTGTTTAAAAAAGTCTTCATTTTGCCCGTTTTTTTTTTTATTAGAGAAATGGTATGGTTACAGAAAAATCATGCAGAAAATACATAGTTCCCATATATGCCCCTTCACTTTACTGACATCTTACATTATTGTGATGTTTGTTACAATTGATTAAATAACATTATTGTATTTGTACTAATAACTATAGTTCAGGGATTATATTAGGGTTCATAGTGATACAGTGTTTTTAAAAAAGTTTTCGTAATAGGACTGTATATACAACCTAAAATTTCCCTTTTAGGAAGATGTGAGTATGTAATTCAGTACTGTTCATTGCATTCACTATATTATGCAGCCATCATCATGACCATCCATTATTAAAGCTTTTCCATCATCCCAAATAGAAACATGTTTAAACATTATCATCCCATTCCCAACCCTGCCCTTAAGAACCTATATTATAATTTTGAATCTATGAAATCACTTTTAATAATTTCATATAAATGAGATAATAAAATTTTTGATGGGCTTATTTCATTTAACATAATGGCTTCAAGTTTCATCCATGTTGTCACTTGTCAGAATTGTGTTCCTTTTCACGGCTGAATAATACTCCACAGTGTACCATATTTTGCTTATCCATTTGTTGATGGACATTTGGGTTACATTCATTTTAGCAAGTGCGAATAATTCTGACATGGACATCAACATGAAAATGTCTATTTGAGTCCCTGCTTTCAATTCTTTTGGTTTAATACTCAGAGGTAGAACGGTAGGGTCATGTGATATTTGTATACATAATTTTTGGAGGATCTGCCAAGCTGTTGTTCACATCAGCTGGACCATTTTACATTCCCAGCAACAATGAATGAATGTGCGTATTTCTCTGCGTGCTCTCCAACACTTATAATTTTCTGTTTTTTTAATAGTCTCTAATTGTGGTTTCGGTTTACATTTCCCTAATGGCCAATGATGTTGAGCATCTTTTCATGTGCTTTTTGACCATTTGTATATCTTCTTTGGGGAATAGTTTATTTCAGCCTTCTGCACATTTTTAAATTGCATTGTTTTGTCTTTTTGTTGTTGAATTATAAGATTCCTTGATATATGCTGAATATTAAACTCTTAGTGGATATGTGGTTTCCAAATATTTTCTACCATTTTGTACGTTGTCATTTTACTAAAGTCCTTTGATGCAGAAAAGTTTTTAATTTTGATGAAGTCCCATTCATCACTTTTCTCATTTGTTTCTCATGCTTTGGTTGTAAATTCTAAAAAAATTATTCCCTAACACAAGGTCCTGAAGATACTTCCCTATGGTTTCTTCTAGGAGCTTTGTAGTTATATTTCTTATGTTTAGGACTTTTGATCCATTTTGAGTCTGTTTTTTATATGAGGTAAGGTAGGGGTCCACTTTCGTTCTTTTCGCATATGGATATCCAGTTTTCCCAGTATGATTTCTTGAAAAGATTATTCTTTCCTCATTGAATGGACTTGGTACCCTTGTCAAAACTCAGTTGGCCATAGATTTGAGGTTTGAGTTCTGAACTCTGATTTCAATTCCATTGGTTTATGCATTTGTCCTTGTGATAGTAATCAAAACAGCGTGGTACTGTATCTTTCTAATAAGGGTTAAGATCTTCCAACTTTGTTCTTTTTCAAAATGTCTTTGGCCAGTCAACGACTCTTACCTTTCCATATAAATTTGATGATTAACTTTAACATTGTTGCAAAGAAAGTTCTTGGAATTTTGATTGAGGTCTCATTGAATCTATAAATCACTTTTAGTAGAATTGACATCTTAACAGTATTTAGTCTTCCGGTTCACGAACACAAACTGTCCTTCCATTTACTTAAGTTGTCTTTGATTGCTTTGGCAATCTTTTATTAGTTTTCTGTATATAAGTCCTTCCATCCTTGATGAGATTTGTTCCTAGATGTTTGATTCTTTTTATTGCTGTTGAACATGGAATTTTTTTCCTTGATTTCGTAAGTATACATTACTAACAGTTGTTTACAGTATCCTTTTAGGATCTTTTTAATTTCTGTTGGATCAGTAGTGACGTCCCCCTCTCCTTTCTTGTTTTATTTGTTAGCATCTTATCTCTTTTTTCTTTGTCAGTGTAACAAAGTATTTAATTTCATTGCTCTCAGAACCAACCTTCGAATTTGTTGATTCTATTTTTTGTTGTTGTTGTTGTTCCCAATTTCATTTATTTCTCCTCTAATCTTTCCTTCTTTCCTTCTGAATGCTTTCTGATTAGTTTGTTGTTCTTTAGTTCCTGCAGGTGTGGAGTTAGGTCTTCGACTTTAGCTCTTTCTTCCTTTTTAATGTGGCCATTCAGGGCTGTAAGTTTCCTTTTCAGTGCTGCCCTCACTACATCCCATACATGTTGATAAGTTGTGTTCCCACTTTCTTTTGTCTCAAAATATATAATGGTTTTTATTGCAGTTTCCTCTTTGAGCCACTGGTTGTTTAAGAGTGTGTTGTTTAATCTCCATATATTTGTGAATTTTGCAGTTCTTTGCCTGTTATTGATTTCTACCTTCATTCCATTATGATCAGAGAAACTACTTGACGTAATTCAATCTTTTTAAATGTATTGAGACCTGTTTTATGACCCAACATATGATCTGAGAATTATTCATGAGAACTTGGAAAGAATTTATATTCTACTTTTTGGAGTGCAGTGTTTTGTGTATGTCTGTTAGGTGTATTCAATTATCATATTATTCAAGCTTTCTATTTCCTTAAGGTTCCTTGTCTGGATGGTCTGTCTATTGATGAGAGTGATGTATTGAAGTCTCTAGCTATTATTGTAGATTGGGCTGGTTTGAAACTGTTATATACCCCAGAAAAGCTGTGGTCTTTTAATTCAGTCTTGTGGGTGCAGACTTATTATGGGTGGCACCTTTGATTAGATTCTTTCCATGGAAATGTAGCCCACCCACATGTGGGTGGGACCTTCTGACTGGATTATTTCCATGGAGATGTGGCCCTCACCCATTCAAGGTCTGTCTTAATTAGCTTACTGTAGTCTTTAAAATTGCTCACAGAGATAGAGCTTAGTGCCAACACAGACACAGATGTGTGGAGATCCTGAGAGGGCCTTTTGAAAGTAAAAGCCTGGACAGAAGGACAGCAGAGATTGCCATGTGCCTTCCCAAATGACAGAAAAATGCCAGTCTTGATCAGCTTTTCTTGAGTGAAATTATCCTCTTGATGGTGTCTTATTTTGGACTTAAAACTAAATTTGTAACTTAATAAATCCCCTTTGTAAAAGCCATTTCTGGTATATTGCTTTCTGGCAGCTTTAGCAAACTGAAACAGATTTTGGTACCAGAGTATTTGGTGCTGTGGTGGGAATCTATCAAACATGTTGTAATGGCTTTTTACATGGATAAGGGGCAGATTCTGCGGGATTGTGAGGAAGATAGGAAAGTCTGGATCACTTAGAAGAGACTGTTGGTAGAAATACGGATGCTGAACATTCTTCCAGTAAGGCCTTAGACAGAAATGATGACTGTGCCATTGCAAACTGGAGGAAAGGCTGTCTGTGTTTTAAAGTGGTAGAAAATTTGACAAAATTAAGTCCTGCTATTGGATGGAAGGTAGAATTTGAAAGCAACAAGCTTGGATATCTAGCTGAGGAAATTTCCAAATTAAATGTGAAAAATGCAGCCTGGCTGCTTCTTCCAGTTTATAGTAAAATGCAACAGGAAAGGGATAAGTTGAGAACTGAACTCTTGGCTACAAAGAAGCCAGAAATTGATAGTTGGGAAAATGCTAAGCTTTTGGAAAATGAGACCCCAGTGAATATTGCCCCCCATGAGGATTTAACCAAACGGCCATTATAGGACAAGGGAGGATTAGAGAAGGAGTTATCCAGAAAGGATTTGTGGAAAATCCTGTGGTATCTTTTGGTATCCCTGTATCCCTTTTGGCAGCCCTGTATGCTTCCTGCCAAGTCATAAATTTTTTTGTGACATCTGTATGAACAGAACCACTACCAGTCTGAACTAAAAGGGACAGGTTGGAGGGAAAATTACCTCAAAGGCAGAACCCTGGAAGCTAAGGCCCAGAGCCAAGAATCTTGGGCCAAAGAGCAGATCCATCCATGCATGTGGACAGGGTGAGTTTACCCCGGAAACAGAAGGCAGGCTTTCTACTTTGTTGCTAGGGGAGAGTGTTACCCCCTGTGTTAGTCAGGGTTCTCTAGAGAAACAGATGTAACAGAAGAGATCTGTAAATATGAGATTTATAAAGGTGTCTCCTGCAGCTTTGGGGATGCAAGAGTCCAAAATCCATAGGGCAGGCTGTGAAGGTGGTGGCTCTGATGAATGCTGTGCTGGTTTGAAAGGACGTATGCACCCTAGGAAAGCCATGCTTTAATCAAAATCCTATTTCATAAAGGCAGAATAATCCCTATTCGGTACTGTATGTAATTAGATCATCTCTCTGGAGATGTAGCCCAATCAAGAGTGGTTGTTAAAATGGATTAGGGGAGATGTGTCTCCACCCATTTGGTTGGGTCTTGATTGGTTTACTGGAGTCCTATAAAAGAGGAAATGTTTTGGAGAATGGGAGATTCGGAGAGAGCAGAGAATGCTGTAGCGCCACGAAACAGAGTCCACCAGCCAGTGACCTTTGAAGATGAAGAAGGAAAACGCCTCCCGAGGAGCTTCATGAAACAGGAAGCCAGGAGAGAAAGCTAGCAGATGATGCCATGTTCGCCATGTGCCTTCCCAGCCGAGAGAGAAACCCTGACGTGTGTTCGCCATGTGACTTCTCACTAGAGAGAGAAAGAGAGAGACCCTGAACTTCATTGGCCTTCTTGAACCAAGGTATCTGTCCCTGGATGCCTTTGATGGGACATTTCTATAGACTTGCTTTAATTAGGACATTTTCTCAGCCTTAGAACTGTAAACTAGCAACTTATTAAATCCCCCTTTTTAAAAGCCATTTCATTTCTGGTATATTGCATTCTGGCAGCTAGCAAACTAGAACAAAGGGTATGGATCTACTCCACAGGAGAGGCTCACTGGCTAAAGAAACAGTGAAAGAGTCTGTCTTCATCCTTAGAAACCCTAACTGATTGGATGATCTCATTGTAGGAGGCGTGCCTTAGTATCGCAGATGTGATCAGCCACAGATGCAATGGGCTGATTGACGATTTAATCAGCCAACCATGAAATATCCTTGCAACAGCAGGCAGTCCAGTGCTTGCCTGACCAGACGACTGGGCATCATCATTTGGCCAAGTTAGCACTAGCACCTAACCATCACACCCCATCAGGTCTCAAAGACGGTGCAGCCCATTCCACTGGGGTTGTGGGGAGCTTGGCGATGGCCCCATTGTTGAGAAGGTGTTGAGCATGTGCCCAGAGATAGCAGAGAATCTGGGCGCCACCCTGGACGCTTGATGAGAGTGGGGCCAGGAACATGGCGGTCTCCCCAGTGCCCCCCAGTGGAGCCAGGAACATGGCGGTCTCCCCAGTGCCCCCAGTGTTGCCAAGAACATGGCAGTCTCCCCAGTGCCTCCCAGTGTTGTCAGGAACATGGTGGTCTCCCCATTGCCCCCCAGTGGGGCCAGGAACATGGTGGTCTCCCCAGTGCCCCCCAGTGAGGCCAGGAACATGGCGGTCTCCCCAGTGCCCCCCAGTGGAGCCAGGAACATGGTGGTCTCCCCAGTGCCCCCCAGTGGAGCCAGGAACATGGCGGTCTCCCCAGTACCCCCCAGTGTTGTCAAGAACGTGTTGGTCTCCCCAGTGCCCCCCAGTGTTGCCGAGAGCATGGTGGTCTCCCCAGTGCCCCCCAGTGTTGCAATCCTCACCCCTGTGTTTGGAGAGAGAGGGGCTGCTGCATAAATCCTTGGAAAGGGTGGGACTGCTCCTCTCTCAAGCCCCAAGAGTAAAATTTTACCCTATAAATGATTCTCAGACCTTAAACTCTAATCGAGTTTGTCCTGCTGATTTTCAGAACTTTTTGGATCTGGTGACCACTGTCTTCTTTACAATTTCTTCCTTTGGAAATGGGAATGTTTATCCTATGACTGTCCCTATTTTGAATATTGGGTGCAGATAACTTATTCTGAGTTTCACAGGTCCACAGTCATATGAAAATCTTGACTTAGGACCAACCATACCTGTAACTGACTTTAAAGAGATTTTGTACTATTTTGACTTTGTATCATATTTGTATTGTTACTGAAATGGTTTAAGGCTTTGTGATATTGTGATGGAATGAATGTATTTTCCATTTGGAAAAGAATGTCTTTTGGGGGTCCAAAGGTAGGAGTATGCTGGCTTGAAACTTATGTACCCCAGAAAACCATTGTTTTTTAATCCAATCTTAGGGGCAGACTTGTTATAAGTGGGGCCTTTTGATTAGATTGTTTTCATGGAGATATGGCCCTGCCCTTTCAAGGTGAGTCTTACTTAGTTTATGGGTATCCTTAAAAAAGCCAACACAGACACAGACGCTTAGATGCCGAGAGAGCTGTTTGAAACCAGAAGCCCAGAGAGAAGGACAGCAGATGTTTCCATGTACCTTCCCATGTGACAGAGAAACCCCAGACCCGATCAGCCTTTCTTGAGTGAGGGTATCCTCTTGTTGGTGCCTTAATTTGGACATTTTCACAGCCCTAGAATTGTATTTTGTAGCTTAATAAATCCCCTTTATAAAAGCCAGTCCATTTCTGGTATATTGCATTCCAGTAGCTTTACCAAACCAAAACATTGATACCTCTATTTCTCCCTTCAGTTTTGCCAGTGTTTGGATCATGTATTTTGGCATACCCTGTATAGGTGTATAAATATTTATGCTTCTTATTTCTTCTTGGTGAGTTGCCTCTGGTTATTAGTGCCTTTCTTTGTCTCTTATTAATAGTTTTGCATTTGAAGTCTATTTTGTCTGATATTAATATCACTATTCCAGCTCTTTTTTTTGGTTACAGTTTGCATGGAGTATCTTTTTCAGTCTTTTACTTTCAACCTATTTATAGTTTTGGATCTAGAGGCGAGTCTCTTGAAGAGAGCACATAGATAGATCTTTTTTTTTTTTTTTAACCTATTCTGCCGATCTTTTGATTGGGGAGTTAAATCCATTAGCATTCAGTGTTATTATTGTAAAGGCAGTACTTCAACCATTTTATCCTTTGTCTTTTATTATCATATATTATTTTTGTCTCTGTTTTTATCCTTTTAGTTACCCTTACTGATAATTTTCCTTTCTGCACTCCCTTCCAAGCCTTTCTCTCCTATCTTTTCCTTTCATCCTGCCTGACTCCCTTTAGTGTTTCTTGTAGGGTAGCTCTCTTGTTAACATAACAAACTCCCTCAGTCTCTGTTTATCTGTGAGTATTTTAAAACCTACCTCATTTGTTGAAGGACAGTTTTCCTAGATAAAGAATTCTTGGCTGGCAGTTTTTTTTTTCTTTCAGTATCTTAAATTTATCATACTGCCCTTTTTCCTCCATGGTTTCTGATGACAAAACAGCACTTTGTGTTATTGCGCATCCCTTGTATGTGATGAATTGCTTTTCTCATGCTGCTTTCAGAATTCTCTTTGACAGTGAACTGGTTAGTATGTGTCTTGGAGTAGGTCTGTTTGGATTTATTCTATTTGGAGTATTTTGTGCTTCTTGGATATGTCTGTACAAGTTTTTCTTAAGAGTTGGTATATTTTTGGCCATTACTTCCTCAAATATTCTTTCTAACCTCTTTTCCTTCTGTTCTCCTGGGTCACCCATGATGCATATGTTTGTACACTTCATCCTGCCTTTCAGTTCCCTGAGTTGCTGTTCAAATCTTTCCATTGTTTTCTCATCTGCTCTTATGTCTGTTAGATTTTGTATTCTTTGTCTCCTAGCTTGCTGATCCTTTCTTCTAGCTGTTCTAATCTTCTATTGCTTGCCTCTTGTATATTTTTAATGTCATCTGTTGTGCCTTTCATTTCTGTAGGTTGAATTATTTTTCTTTGCATGCAAATTCTTTTTATGCTCACCTGGTGTCTTCTTAATATCTTTTATCTCTGGTAGCCGTGTGTTCCTTCATCATCTTGAAATGATTAGGAGATTTGTTTGAGCATTTTTGATTCTTTGTTCCAAATTCTTTATCTACTCCAACTTTTCAATTTGTTCTTTTGACTAGGCCATATCTGCCTCTTCCTTTGTATGACATGTAACTATTTGCCGGTGTTTAAGTATCTGCTTATCTTGACGTGCTTATCTACTTACTGTGATGGTCAGTTTCTCTCTCTTGCCTAGGGTTTTGTTGTTAATTATCTTTGTGTTAAAGTTCTTCTTTGACATTTGGTTCAACTTAATTTCCAGATCTTTAGAATTTCCTGTGTTTAACTGACGAGAACATGGGTAGGAACCATTGTTTCCAAAGTTCCCTGCAGTGAGGGTCAGGAAAGATGCCAAAAAGCCTTTTGTTTTTTCCCTTCTTTCCTGAAGCTGCACTTTCCTGGCCTGCTCAACTGTTGGCGCTCTTCCTCAAACCTTTCACCATAGCCATAAGGTGGGAATGTATTTTTCTAACCTCCACCAGCAATGTTAAATCAGTGCTGTGGGGATCCCTGTTTGGAACACAGCAGCCCAAACTCGCCCATCAGAAGCCACACTCAGTGCTTGACCTTGTCCTCTCTTGTTCCTGGGGAGGCAGACCTTCATGTCACTCTTGATCTGTGGTAGCCAGCCACGGACTGTATCCGAGGCAAGCCTTGTGGGTAGCACATGGGCACCAGCCACTGCACAGGAGTGATTCACCCACAGTTTTTGCTGCAGCTTCTCATTCTCCCTGATCCGCTCTTTCCTGCATGCGTAATGTTTTTGTGGTCTCCAGAGCCCCAGAACGGTGGATTCATACAGTTTCTGCCTGTCCACTGGCTTCTTTTATAGGAATGTGTCCTGTATCTCCCTGCTCTTCTCTCTTCCTTGGAATCTCCCTCTGGTCTTTTCTTTGTTGGGATGTCGTTGATTGCTGATTCAATATCTTTTGTAGTTATTGGCCTGTTGAGGTCTTCTGTTTCTTCTTGAGTCTCGGCTGTTTTTTTGTGTGTTTCTACTAATTTGTCCGTTTCATCAGTGTTATCTAATTTGTTCACAGTATCGTCTTTATAATCCTTTTTATTTCTAAGGTTTTGGTAGCAGTGGTCCCTCCTTTTGTTTTGGTTTTAGTTATTTGTGTTCTCTTTTTTCGTTATCAGTCTATGTAATGATTTGTTGATTTTATTCATCTCTTCAGAGAACCATCTTTTAGTTTTGTTAATTTTCTCTACTCTTTTTTATTATCTATTTCATTTATCTCTTTAATCTTTATTTCCTTCATTTTACTCTCTTTGGATTTATTTGCTCTTCCTTTTCTAGATCCTCCAGTTGTTAGAGTAGGTCTCTGTTTTCAGATATTTCTTATTTAAAAATGTGTATACATTTTTTATCTGTCTCCTACTCTTGATGTAGAACCATCTCTTTCTGTCTTCAAATCTGCACATATTTGCATATTTATGATTGTTATGTCTTCATGTGGAATTGACCCTTTTATCAGTATATAATGATCTCCTTTTTCCTTTGTAATGTTTTTTGCTTCAAGTCAGTTTGATAATTGTGTAGCTGCCGCAGCTATCTTTTTTTATATTTTTTCATCATTTTGCTTTTATCCTGTTTATGTATTTGAATTTTGTGTATTTTGTAAGCAGCATTTAGTTTGGTCATGTTTTTTTTTTTGGTTCATTCTGCCAATCTTTGCCTTTTGACTAGAGATTTTAATCTGTTTACATTTAAATTAATTATTGATAATGCAGGGTTTTTTTCTGTCAGTTTGCTATTTTGTCTTTGTAAGCCTTTTTTTGAACCTCAATTATTTCATTATGTGTATTTTGATATTTATTTGATTTTTGTATTGTATTTTTTTTTGAGTACCTTCTCAGTTCTTTTCATATATATTTTTCATATATTTTTGTGGTTACCATGGTGTTAAAATTTCACATTCTAAATCTATAACAGTCATATCTGATTTGATTCGAACTTGTCTTCAACAGCATACATTTATACTGTTCCTAAACCCCTTCCTCCTCCTGCCTTGTTTTTTTCACTTGTTATACACTATATCTTTGTACATTAAATGTCCTAAACCAAGATTTATCATTACTTTTTATGCAGTTTTCATTTTAGCACCTGTAAGAAGTTAGTAGTGGCATTAGTTACCATAAAAATAACAATTTAGTAGTACTGGCTTTTATAATTATCTCTGTGTTTACCTTTATTGTTGGCCTTTTTTCCATTATGCCACTTTGATCCATTGTCTAATATCCTTCCCTTTCAGTCTGAAGGACTCCCTCAGCTTTTGTTTATCTGGGTGTGTCTTAATCTCTCACTCATATTTGAAGGGAGATCTTACCAGATATTAAAGTCTTGTTTGGCAATTGTTTTCTTTCAGCACTTTTAATATTCCATTCCAGTGCCTTCTTGCTTCCATGGTTTCTGATGAGAAATCAGCATTTAATCTTATTGGGACTCCCTCATACCTTTAACTCATTGGTTTTGTCTTGCATCTTTCAGTAGTCTCTCCTTTTTCTTGGCATCGGATGGTTTAGTTACTATGTGTGTGGGCATGGTTGTATTTGAATTTGTCCTTTTTGCAGTTTGTTGGCCTCTTACAGAATCTGCATATACATGTCTTTCTGCCACTATTTCTTTGAATATTCCTTGGCTCCTCTTCTCTCTTTCTTCACCTTCTTGGGCTCCTATATTGCATCTATTGGTGATTAATGGTGTCCCAGATGTCTCTTAGTTTCTGTTCACTTTTTTCTCAGGGCTTTGGAAACTGTGTTTTCTTGATTTGGTACTCACCCAGTTACTGCAGCCCTTTATGTTTTCCATGTTTTTGAGGACGTTTTCTCTCTTTAATGTTTCTTTTGCCTCAATGTGGTTGAAACAATGGTAACCCTCACAGCCGGCCCCCAGTGATCCAAAATAGCTGATCTAAAGCAGTAGTCAGGGTTCAGACCACGCATCCCTAGATTTTGGAGAACTAAGTCTTTGTATATCATTCTGGCATGAGGAAGCTATATCAGTTGTCTGGACTGCTGTCCCCGCTGGTGCCTGCCAAGAGGTTCAGATGTGGGGCCTGGCAGCTGTCTCAGGGAGGATGATGTTCACCCCTGGTTACTGTATTATGCAACCGCTTCCTTCAGCTCTGACGTGAGTGCTGCACACCATTCCTCTAGACTCCAGGGTTTCAAACCAGCTGATTGAGACAATCTCCGCCCGTTCTGTGGTGGTTTCATTGGGGGGCTGATTTCTGGTGCTTCCTTCTTTGCTATGTTCCCACAACCCTTTTGCCTCTCTTGAAAAATACTTTCATTGGTTGTTCAGTTTTGTGTTATTTTATTTTCTTCTCAGCATTTTAAAGTTGCTGAGTCATTTCCATAGTTTTAACTTAGAAGTCTGAATTGATTCTTAATCTTTCTTCTTGTGCATATAATGTCTTCTTTTCTCAGGGTGCCTCTCTCTCGTGAATTGAATTCCCTCCTGGCTGGATTACATGTTTTGGTTGATTCCTGTTATTCTGTAACTGCTTAAGATGGCTAGAAGATAAGTATTTTGAGACTGTATTCTGAAAATGTCTTATACCATGTAATTGATACTTTGGCCAAGTACGGAGCATGGGGTTTGATGTTGTTTCCTTTAGAATACTGACCTTACTCATTTTCTTATGATTTATGGTATCACTATTGTGAAGTCTGTTGACATTTTTCGTTATTGAGTCACTGTATGGAATTTGATATTTCCTCTCTGAGAAGTTTTAAAATCTTCTCTTCATCCCTGGCATTTTAAAGTGGCATCGGCATGCTTTTGAGTGATAGCTCCTTTGTTGTATTGGGCTTGTGTGGGTCATCTCAGAAGGGTGGACGTGCAAATCCTTCAGTTTTGGGAAAGCGTATTGTTTTAGTTCTTTTACATTTTCTGCTCTCTAATTTTATTCTCTTTCTGGAGCTTCTGTTAGTTGGGCACTAGATTTCCTAGGTTGATCCTTTGATTTTCTTATCTTTTCTATTTTTCTTACCGCACAAATGTGCATTGTGTTTCTTGAAGGATGCTTATTACCTTTTTTCCCACCCTTTTGTCACGTCTTGCTTCGTCTCTGTGCCCCTTGGAGTTGTTCTCACTGCGTTTAGTCTCTGCCATTCATCTTAGAACTGCCTTGCTCTTGGTTTCCTCAGAAACTCAGAGAAGCTTACCACATGAGTGTACTTTCTTGGAGAAGGTGGCACCAGTGGGTAGGGTTGAGTCCAGGCACTGGTGCAGAAAGGGGGTGTGCAGCCTGCGCCACGTGCTGAGGGAGGAGCCCTGAAGATCATGTGCCAGGCCTGGGGGCAAAAGGGGCAACCTCGGCCCATAGATACCGTCTCCCCTCAGTCAGGGGTTACCCCTCTGGTCACTGATATTCTCTGTGTCTGGCTGCCCTTGCTTGGGCAGTTTTGGTGCATAGAGGGGATTCTGGCACCAGCTGAGAGGTTGCTGGCAGGAAGTAAGGGCCCTTTGTCTGTGCACATGGGTCACATTGGGGGCCTCGGGCTGTGGACTGGTGGTGCACCCTCCATGGCTGGTGAGGCAGAAAGGGATCCCCATTGATGTAGAGGCATCTCCCTCTGAGTGTGGTTCCATCCCAAGGACGAGCATGGGGCGTGAACCCAACCCGGTTGCACCTCCACACCCTGCCACCAGCGTGCAGGGAATTCTGATGAACAGGTGCTACTGGCCAAGACAAAAGGAGGGCCTTCTGCAGCGTAAATTACCCATTTTCTTTAACCAACAAGTGGCGTGAAGGGGAGCAAAGGAGAGGGAGGTCTTACAGATGACCAGCCACATGCCAGCCAGGTATGAAGTGCTTGCCTCACTTGTGTCCTCATAGGTCAGGCCGAAAGGCGTCTTTGACCACTGGGGCTTCAATGACATCGAGGGCTATTAGCCATTTTGTTGTGGTGTGACAGTGGTATTGAGATTATGTTCAATACGATGCATCCTGAATTACTTATTGGTGAGGCGCAGTGACTTCACCCAGAAATACTCCATACAGCACTGCAGATCAGAACAGCAGAGTGCTGATAATTTTTGAAACTGGGTATGGCCACGTGGGAGTTCATTTTACTCTTCTCTCTACTTTTGTGTATGCTTGAAAAAAATTTAACAGAATGTTTACTAAAATAGTGGGCACTACAAGCTGATAGGAAACTGTTTGTATGGGTAGGCTTATGGGGCAGGCCTTCAGTTGGCCACCTCTCTTGCGAGGGCCTCCTCCATTGCCCACTGTTGTGGAATGGTGCCTGGCAGGCTTGGGCAGAATAGTCTGGAGCCCTCACTTTTGTCCACGCCTCTTGTTGGAAATCGGCCTGCCTCTACTCTCTACGGTTCAGCCATGTGAAATACTTGGTCCCTCCACTATAGGCATGTAATTTTCAATAATCTCTTTTGCCAAGTTCCTGTTTATCCATTTGCTTTAAACATATGTCGACCTTCTTTCTGCTGCTGGCTCATTTCTTGTTCTTTTGAGACTGATACTTCTTTGATTCCTATTTTCCACCTTGTTATCAATGTTTTCTGTTTCATCTTTTTTCCAACCTTTCCTGGATCCTATTGTCATTCATTTGAAGTACTTTTTTACAAAACCTCAACTTCTTTGTGTTCTACTGCCAAGCTATTTGACCACCCCTCCCTCTACTCTCACTTGGTCCTAATTACATCTGTTGCCATGTTACAGGCAGCTGAGACAAAATCATACAACTTTATAATTTTCTCAGATTATATAAATGCATGTTCATTGTAAAACAATTCAGGTATTACATATATACATGATAAAGAAAGTATAAATAACTTCTTATTCCAACTGAGAAGTAATTGTAATCAGTGCCCAGCTGACGATGGTGTCAGCTGAGCCCTGTTCCAGGTTTGGGAGCCCAGCCTGTAGAATAATTAGACAAAGGAGAGGGCTAGTAGGAATAAGTAGTAAAGTTTATTAAAGGGAAGGAGAGAGAGTACACACTAAAGAGGGTAAAAAGGGCATATACCCAGAGGAGGGACAGGATATGCAGTGAGTGGGTCAGTTTAGTTTGCTTTATAGGAAGTCTTCTTGGTGGCAGGTTTCCATAGTAACCTCTGAGCACCAGATAGCTTCTTCTTGCAGGGTCCCGTGGTGGCCTTTGGGCACAAGGCATCTTCTTTGTTCTAGGAGGGGATACTGATACCTAGCAGAATGCGTGGTTTGCTGTCACATAACATGAAATCTGTTTTTGGGCAGCTGTTTAGCAATCTTTATGACCCTGTGCTTTCTGAAATTAACAAAGAATTTGCTTTAGGCCCATGATTTTACCACCTTTTATGATTTGGGGACATTTCCATGGTTTGGGGAGGTTTCAGGGCTTTAGTCCCATGAAGTTTGCAGCTCTGCATGAGCTCTTCTGAAGTTGGATAGAAAATCAAGGACCAGCCTTGATGTCCTATTCTATCCTGACTCGTAATCATTCGTTGTATGTCCTTCCAGACTTTTCTGTCTGGAAAGAGATGAAACTTTTTCTTCACCTAGGCTTTTTCCCCTTAATACACTTTAAACATTTTCCCACAACTCCAGCTGTAGGTGATGGGCACCCAAGGGTCTGTAGCAGAATCATGGGCAGGGGGATTTTTTTTCACAGTATCCATGCGTACTGTGATTCTACGCCTTTGAGTTTTGTTCCATAGCTATTGGGAGAACAATGCTTATGCAGGCGTGGTTTGTCTTGGTTAAGCCGTGTGGGCATTGGGTTGTGCTATAGTTGGCTTTGTAGATTACACCAGCGCTCTGCTTTTGTTCTTGCTGCATTGTTCAAGGTGCCTCTCAGATGACTGGTTCAGTGCTGTCTTCAGGTGTAGTCTTAAGAGGAGAGTATGCTCTCACCAGTCTCCTGTTACCTATTTTGAAACTGGTTTCCAGAGAGCTTGGACAAAACTTAAGTGTTGGTGTGTCTGTTTCTCCAGACTCCCCAGCACACCGGGTTGATGTTCTAGTCTGCCTGTGAAAGGAGGCCACAGGCTGCTTATGTTGTTCTTTGGTTACCCAGGACATTTGAATAGTTTGTCATTTGGTTTTTGGGCACTTGAATTTTTTCCTTTGTGAATTGGCACTCAGCTCTTTGTTTCTTTTTATGTTGGATTGTAGATCTTTCCCTTATGAGCTGTGCGCTTTGCACAGCAAGCTTGTGTTCTTCGTGATGCGTGTGGCCAGGCATAGCAGCATCTTGGGGTCTCCACTCTCCCACTGCAGCGTCTGTGCTTCCAGCTGAGTGATTGCCCTCCAGTCGTAGTCTGCTGGCCCAGGGCCCTAGCCAGGCTTGTGCCGTGGGCAGTGTGTTCCCACTGCCCCGGACCCCTTGGGGTTCTGCAGGTCTACGCTGCCATCCCCACGGTTATCCCTTGATGTCTTCCCCTTCTGGTGGGCTGGCCTTGCTGTACACACATCCATGTTCTTTCAGCACCTAGCCCAAATGTCAGCTCCCCAGTTTCCTCCTGAGGTCACAGCCTGCTCCCCTGTGCGCTGCACACAGAGCCACTGCCATACCAGGCACACCGAGCTTGCGTCTTGGAACTGTGGTGACTTCCTGGGGCGATGCCCTAATCCTGCCCCAGGCTGGCATGCCGGTGGGACTCAACGTGTGCCCATGAATTGAACGCAGCCTCGAAAGACCCCTTGGTGCTTGCTCAGTTCGCATGTGTGTATGAACACCTGCTGGGGACACACAGGGGCACAGGTCGGAAGTGCTCCGCACAGCCCCAGCACTGACCCATGTGCTTCTCTGGTTGCAGCTGGGCAGGTGCACGAACGGTGTGGTGAAGCACGAGCTGATGCGTCCGTCCAACAAGGTGCCGCTGCTGGTGCTGTGCGAGGACCACAGAGGCCGCATGGTGGAGCACCAGTGCTGCCCTGGCTGCGGCTGCTTCTGCACGGCGGTGAGTCCCAGCCCCGCCCGCCTGCTGGCCCCTGGCAGGGGGGCTGCTGGGCACCTCCAGGGGTCTCCCGAACACAGCGCCCACTGGGGTCTCAACTCCTCCCGCCCTCCCACAAAGGACCATCCTTGCTCTGTCTTTATTCCTACTTGGCTTCTCACTGAGTCCACCTTTCCTTGCTTTGGGTCCAGACCGATGCTTTGCGCCAGTCCTTTACATGCTCCAGTTTTTTTTTAAATCTTAAGCCCCATTAGCCCCTCACTGCTCCCCTCCGGGATGCCATGTATCTCCACGGAGTCCCACAGTGTGGGCCTCTCTTGCCAGGCAGCGCAGAGAGGGCTTGGGTGACTGGGCGTGGCCAAACCTGGGCTCCCTCACCTCTCGAGTCTGCATCCTCCTTCTTGCTTGAATGCACAGTGTGCCTCAGCCTAAGGAAGTGTTGCTTCTACCTACTGCTTGCCCTCATTTCTGATTTCTTCTAGGATCTTGTCTTTCACTGACTTCATTCAACAGAATTCCATGCTTGCCAGTGCTCCAGAGGCGTTTGTGCATGTGAAGTGCACTGTACAAGGGCCTAAGGTGAAGTGGTGCTCACAGCTGCAGGGTACCCCTAGCTCCTTCACACCCCTCTGTGGGCCCTCAGTGAAGAGCATGTGCTCTGGAGCTTTTCTTGGGGTTTTACATCTTGTGTGTCCACTCCTGTCTTAAGACATAACCTTTTTTGCTTCTGCTGTCACAGAGAAGCTACTTCCCTCCCCTTTCTTTCTGGCCTCCTGCAGGAGCACCCCCTTCATTACTCTTCCTTGAGATTTGCCCTCCATTCCTGTGAAGTACTTTTTCCTCACCTTCTCAGGGACTCAACTAAAATGCCAGAATAAAGCTTCTCTGTGGTTTCTGCAGAGCAGCTGTGTCAATAATGTCCTTTCTTATGACTGTGTTCTGAGTCCTGATTTTCTGGTCTTGTCCTTCCTTAGGCCTTTGTAATAGGGGTTCCTGTCCTTGAACCTTCTCTTGCGCAGTACAGCATTTATCTCCTGCTCACCAGATGAATGTTCAGTCAGGGAATTTCATCTTCTCTGTGCTCTCCCTCTTCTTCCCTTTTCCCTTGATCAACCCACTACCATTGTCCCCCTGACCCTGTTTTTGCTGTCTCAACAAATAGCAATAAGTGTTGTCGTCCAGCTGCCTAGTTAGGTCTGTGTCTCAGGGTCGTCTTTGACTCCTGTTGTTATCTCGTCTCCCTGTCCTCTAGCAGATCACCTGTCTCTTACTGCAGAATGTGGGCCAGACCTGAGCTTGCCACAGCCCCCACCCTCACCCCACTGGTTACTGCGCAAGTTTTCTAAACAACCCTCGCCTCTGCCTCCCCTTCCTGCAGTCTGTTCTTATGACGGGCTCACCACGACCCTTTCGATACCTACGTTAGATAGTGTTCTTTTTGGGTTCACAGCCATACCTAGAATGAAGATATGTCTGTGTTGGCTGGCTAGCCCCACACGCTCTGGCCCCTGCTCACCTCCCTGCCATCTCCTGATGCTGGTTTTAATGTTCCCCACATCCTCAGTTTCATTCTTGTTCCCTGTGTTCATACCGCGATTACTTTTGCTTGGAATGTTTTCCCCTGGGACATGTGCCATCCTTCACCTTCTACTCAGATACTATCTCAAAAAGGCCTTTCCTGAGCACCCTATCTTTGCCTCTTTAACTCATGGGACTTTTTTTAGTAGCAGTTACCATTTTCTGATGTTATAGTGTGTCTATTTCTTCTGGGGATAGAAACTGTATATCAAGGGGCTTTTCTCCACCCCCATGGCTAAGCAGTGGTCTTACATGTCACTGGCCCCTTAGGTGTTGCAGGGAGGGAGGGATGGATACGTAGATGGTAGAGGAGGGGGTAAATCTTCCTTCCTGGAGTCACATTAATTTTCCCAAAGGGGGGGGGGGGGCGCAGATTTAGGACCCAGATTTAGAGTCTTACCGCCTGGGTGTCATTTGAGGCTTTGGGAGGCTTGAGATCACCAGGAAGCGTTTACTGAGTGTGGGGAAGTGGCAGGGCAGGCCGTTCAATGCCTCAGGTGTCCTGGCTCTGCCAGGCTGGGGAGGCCGGGAGGCCTGGGCTAGGACTGTGTCCAGCATATGCCTTGCCCCGGGGGCATGTCGGTGGGTGGGCTGGCGAGGGGATCGTGGGTCGTTGGGCAGACGGGTATGATGGAGTTGAGCTGGGGTAGGGCAGCATGCGGTCAGCGGCCAGGAAGACCAGGAAGAAGAACACTCAGCAGGCACTTGGTGGACAGACTGTTCTTGGTCTGACTGGAGGTTGCAGAGTTTATGGGAACACACCCGTGGGTGAGGAATGGTTTTATTATACAGTGTGGGCACTCCACCCAAAGGCATTCAAATTGAAGTTTTTTTTTTTTTTTTTAAATATATTGGAAGAACATAGGTTACTAGGTTCTTTAATATATTATGAAGGATGCATTTTAGTTTAATGGGAAAAAAGATGGTCTATTTTTAAAAACTTGCTAGCATGAGTGGTTATCCATCTAAAGAAAACAAAGTTTGATTCCTACCTCTAGACAAAATAGGAGATTAATTATCTAAATGATCCATCAAAAATTAGAGCACTTGCTGGTTCTTTCTGTTCTCTGGTGTGGAAGAGTATACTCGTTACCTGTAACTAGAGTAATGGGAAAGGGCATACGTAGGCCAGTCACAGACAGGAATGTGCAGGAGCCTCGTGAGCATCTTTCTGACTCACCCTGATGCTGCTTGTGGCGGTGCAGATGCATGGGGATGCCGACCAGGCTGGCTGGAGCTCTCTGCTTCACCTGTGACTCCTGGGAATATGAATTGCTTTGGCATTTTCAGAAAAATAAATCAATACCTCTTCAAATAAAAAGCACTCATATTCTTTGATTCCTCATTCCCATTTGCAGAAATCTATCCTACAAAACCAGAAAATCAAGATGTATGCTTGAGTACAGTGCTGCTCTTGATGGTGACGCCTGAGCCCTAGCCCGTGGCAGAGCAGGCAGCAGGGCCCCAGCCCAGGGGCCTGGAGTCAGAGGACAGAATTGTAGGGGTATGCGTGTATGAGACCTCCACCCCGGAGTGGAGACATGTTAAAAAGCCCTTTAAGGGGAAAATCAAAATTCAAGCTCCTGATGAACTCAGACCCTTGTAGAACCGGGAGGCAGGGCTAGCCTCTCTGGAATCTGTACACAGAGGCATGGCCACCGAGCGGTGGGGCCTGCTCTTACGGCTTTCCCCAGCGGGCGCAGGCAGTGTTCTCTCATGCTGCCCTCCCCTTGGCCACACGTATGGACATCTCAGTGGGACCTTCTTCAAGTGAAACTGCCCAGTCAGAGTCCACGCATTCAGGTTTAAATAGTTGGAAAGGTTTGTACTCTCAGCTCCAATGTGTAGGATGTCTCTTTCTCCTACATTCTCTCTTACTGGATGTGTCTAGTTGTTTCTATCGCAGCTAATCCTAGCAAGTTAGAAATTTAAACATGAAATCTCATTGTTTCATGTTACATGTTTAATAGTGATTTGAGCATCTTGTTTTATGTCTTTTTCATTTATGTTGCTGTGTGTTGCTGTTCATATTTTTTGGCTGGTTTGCTTGTAATTTATGAAACTTCTTTGCAGTTTGTTTAGACAGGAAAGGAAAGAGAAGAGGCCAGCTTTTCTCTTTGCTTTTAACAGAAGCGGGAGGACCGGGCAGCTTGGTGGCCCAGGCTGACTCACTGCTAAACTGGCCAGGAGGCTCCTGCCTCATCGTGGCCTCCCTGGATTGTCACGCAGGTTGAATCGGTAATGTACACGTAGGCTGCTCAGGGACCATAGCTGCTGCTGCCACCGCCGCTCTTCCTGCACTCAGCAGCTTGGCCGCATTGTGCTAGTTAGACTACCTGCGAGCACCGCATCCTTTCCAGACCTTCCTCTTCTCCAGGAGGTGCAGAGACAGGGTGGAGAGAGCCGGGGCAAAGGGCCCTGCCCCCACAGCACTCTCATCCCCAGTTGTTTGGGCTCTGGTTCCAGGGGATGGAGCTGCTCAGTGATCAGGGCCCTATAGCCATCTGGAGGGAAGGAGTCTGATGAAGCTGAGCCCAGGCAGTGAAAAGGAGGGAGATGTGCACCTGTGACTCTGTCAGAGGCTTCTCCTGCAGGGCCTAGACATGCGGCCAAGAACAAGTGAAATGGTGCCCTCGGCCTCCTGGAAGCTGGGCACTGGGGACATAGAGGTGGTCAGCTCTGTTCTTCCCAGCTTCAGTGCTTGTCTTGAACCCAGGATGCATCCCATTCCTCAGCCGCACAGCCAGTGCTCTGGGCAAGATGGTGTCCGGATCAGTCTTCAGGCCACCCCTTGCACCGTGAGACCCAGGCTGGCAGTTGTAGTCAGTGTCTGCTGCTCCTCAGACCCTTTGCCCTTACGTAAAACGATTCTTTTCTCTCCCTGTCTCCAGGGTAGTTTTATGGAATGTCAGCCTGATAGCAGCGTCTCGCATCGCTTCCACAAAGACTGTGCCTCTCGGGTCAACACCACCAGCTATTGTCCCCACTGTGGGGAAGAGGCCGCCAAGGCCAAAGAGGTGACAATCGCCAAGGCAGATACCACATCCACGGTGACCCCAGCCCACGGGCAAGAGAAGACCCCTGCTGGGGAGGGCCGGGCCGACACTACCACGGGCAGGTATGGCCCAGTGCTCCCAGATGCAGCTTGAAAAGTTTCCTGGGCATCACTGTGGATCTGGTGGAGCTTTCCGAGTAGTTTACCTGAAAATGTGTCTGCCTTTAATTGTCACTCGACCTCTATTATTGTATGTAAGAGTTTCTCAGTTGACTGTGATATACATTGTGACCTGAACATTTAACAAACTCTGAGACTCATTTGTTGCTATTTGCATATGAGTCTCTTTCTGCACTCATTTTGGTTTTGTCGATTCATTTGTCTATTTTTTGAGCCAATTTCACACCATCCCAACTGACGTAGCTAAATAGTGTTTTTATCCATAGCAGTTTTCCCCTGAGTAGCCATCTGAAATGTTAGCGTAAGCCACCACTGTCTGCTCTCACTGCTTTCTGCATTGTTACATTGTGGAGATGCTAGCTGAGGACAGTAAAATAAACTAACAGAAGTATTCACATTGGAAACATGGAGTTGT
Source organism: Myrmecophaga tridactyla (assembly GCA_004026745.1). Classification (NCBI taxonomy): domain Eukaryota; kingdom Metazoa; phylum Chordata; class Mammalia; order Pilosa; family Myrmecophagidae; genus Myrmecophaga; species Myrmecophaga tridactyla. The sequence goes on from PVIY010029513.1 coordinate 28,912, forward strand.
CATCCTAAAGAATCAAGTGAAAACAGTTAGAAAACACTCAGAAGGACAAAGGAGTCAGAAAGATGAATAGATGAGACAGACATGTCAGTGCATTGTTTCCTTCCAGCAGTATCCAGCTAGAAAAGAACTTGACAAAAGAGATTCTTTCAAAACAACAAAACTTAGAAACTACCCAGAAAAACAAACAAAAAACAACTTAATAGCGCACTAACACAAAGATAACCATAAAACCTCATTGGAGGTTATTTACAAGAGATTCAAATGGTGGACATATAAAAGGTGAATATTGTAAGGAGGTCCCTTCATATTAACCTTTAAATGTGATGCGGTTTGAATCATAAATCCACTGGGATTTTCTTTTTTTTTTCGAGATGGGAGAGTGGATTGGACAGATACGACCGAAAGCTCACCTACAAAAACACACTTCAACATGCAGCCCAGATGTCCTTGAAAATGTGGCCATATGTGTTGAATGTCATTTTTTCCAAGGAGTTTCAGTCTGTATCCCTGAGTGTTTCACCTGGGGACTGACTGCAAGTAGACAGTCCTTTTCATTCTCAGAAAGCATATATTTGGTAGAAGTAGAGTCAGTTATGTCCTGTATGTTTTGTTTATTTCCATAAGAAGAGCTGTTTCCTATCTTTTAAACTCAACCTTTCAATTGTCTTTCTTCTCCACTGAAGCGGCCCTGGACCACAACTCTCCGAGGAGGAGAAGCCGCAGAGTCCCCCGCCTCCGCCCCCCGAGGGCTTTGACCTGACAGGGCCTTCGGGATTCGTGAAGCCCTCACCCGGCTTGCCGCAGGGACCAGGGAAAGAGACCTTGGAGAGCGCGTTGATCGCCCTGGACTCTGAAAAGTAAGCTCTGGTGGGCATTTTCAGAGATGGCCCGGGCCCCTACTCCTTTAGCTTTGGTATGTCTGCAGGTTTTCTGTGTCTGGTTTGTTCGTTCTGTACTCTGGTGGAATAGTGGCTGGGAGCCGTTGCATACCACTGCTGCCCCATTTGCTCCCCTTTGCCATTTAGTCCCCTCTGACTCACCCCTCCTGTTTAACCCACATACGCTTCACTCAGCAAAGTCTAGTAGCAGGTTTTCAGCTCAGATTTGCCGGCCAGCTTCATGGTGCTACCAGGTGGTTCCTGTTGTGACCTGGCAGCTGTGCCATGTGGCCACATCTGGGAGGTGCCTCCACTTGTTGCTTAGTGCAAAACTTCCCTGTTCCAGGTTTTCCTCCCTGGAGACTGCTTCTCCTTCTGTAGCTTGTTCCTGTCTTTTGCCTGATACGTCTGGGCCCTGTTCTTACAGGTGGCTGCCATTGTCAGAATCACCCTAGTGCCTCAAACCCAGCAGATTGGGACTGTCCTGCTTCCCCTTCGCCCTCCCTAGCCCCTAAGGACACAGAGCAGACACATCTTCTTTCGGCTCTTTAGGTGCCCTTGGCAGCTAGGGGTGCCCGGTAGCACTTGGTCTCAGATGACAACACTCATCTCTGCTGTCTCGCATCTGTGCCACAGGGGCTGCACTCTGCCAGGAAGGGCGAGTTTCTGTACTGAGCATGAGTTCATCACCTCTCAGGGCCTCTCCTTGACCTCTTTCTACAAGAAACAGTTTGCCCCAGGCCTCCAGTGTGCTCTGTATCCATGTCACTGGAGCCTCGTTTCATGTGGTGTTCTTACATCAGAAGCAACGAAAACTTGGTTTCATATGTGCTGCCCTTTGTGGCTGTTCTTACCATAAGATGTCCTAAGACTGGTGATATGACCTTCGTTAAAAGTGAGTTTGGTGCTGTTTGAAGAAGTGGCTTTCACATCATCGAGAAAGGTGATCCTCTTGGGCTGCACCTTTCAGCCTGTAGGGTGAGGCGTGTTTCCCAGACCCTTCAGGAGCAGGTGTGAGACCTGCTGTGCAGGGTCACAGCCGGGTGTGTGCTTTCTCCCAACAGACCCAAGAAACTTCGCTTCCACCCAAAGCAGCTGTACTTCTCTGCCAGGCAAGGGGAGCTGCAGAAGGTGCTGCTCATGTTGGGTAAGTGGCGCCATGTCTGCCCCTCACTGCATGGGACCCCCTTCCTGTAGATCCTCTCCCCTCACTGCATGGGACCCCTCTCAGACATGCCAGCACAGTATATTTCAGGTTCCTGCTGGGCTCGTGGGGCTCATCCATGTCGGCACTAAGGGAGCAGATGCTAGCTTTTCTTGTGGGGCCAGCTCATTTTGCTCCTTTTGTGTCTGTTCTGGTCAGCGATAATACACTGCTCAGTGGTGCTCAGCCTGTTTATGACTCACAGTTGTAGAAATATTCTCTACTTGAATTTCTAATTTTTCAAAAGGAATTAGGCATGTGATTATTAAATCAAGAAGAACTATAGATGTCCCCCCAAAGCAAAGTTAGGGTGCCTGGCGCAAGATGAGGCATGAGGAGGAAGAGACATGGGTCCTGTCCGTGCTGTTGAGGCGCTGCCTGTGTAAGCCCCTTGGGCTTTACCTGCCTGGGGCACATTTCCCCACTTGTAGTTTACCACAGACGTGCATCTCTGTTTCAATTCTAATACCTGAAGCCCACGAATCAGGTCCTTGCCAGTTCTACCTCATGTTGCAGGGACAGTAATTTGATCTCTGAGCTCAGAAACTCTAGGCTTGATTTCTCTAAAGTTATCTTCTCTGGGTTGAAATGAGTTACTGAATCACTTGACAGTAAATCATGGAAGAAGCTAAAGAATTCGCTTTAAAAAAGTTTAGTTAATGTTCACCCAAATGGTCATTGTGACCTTTTTCTCCTGGGCTTCTTGTGGTGGTCTTTTGTTAAATGTGTGAAAATAGGTCTGCTGGGAACTACACAGGCCTTGAGCTGGTGGCTCCCCCTCTGCCCTGGCGGCCCATCCCGGGGGGCTGCCCAGCCACCCTGTGCCCTGTGCCCTCAGCATCCTCACCAGCAACATAGGCCCGGGGGTCTCGCAGTAGCCCCATAGTTACCAGATGCAGTAAGGTAAAGAATTCTTACTGTGAGGTCATTTCCAGCAGGCCT
>PVIY010029514.1:0-31924 GCA_004026745.1 Myrmecophaga tridactyla
CCATGCTAAAAACAAAAACAAACAAACAAACAAAAAAACCAAAAAAACACCAACCTACTGAAAATAAATAAATAAAAACAAACAAAAGGGCTGGTATTAATTATATCCATATGTTGGGCTACCATTACCATTATCAAAACTTTTCCAACACCCCAAAGAGAAATTCTGTAGCATTTAAGCATTAACTTCCCAGTCCCTATCCCCACCCCAGACTCTGGTAATCTGTATTCTAGTATCATAACTCTGAATTTTCTTAATCTAATGATTTCATATCAGTGAGATCATATAATAATTGTCCTTTCACGTGGTTAAAAGAAATTTTAGGTTGTATATGTTACATGAACAAAAATTTAAAAAGCAACAACATAGGACTGTACAACACAAACAGTGAAACCCAAAGTAAATTACTGATTGTAGTTAATAGTACAATTATAAGACTATTCTTTCACCAGTTGTAACAAAGGTACCACACCAATGCGAAGTGTTAATAATAGGGAAACTGTGCATGATGGAGGTTATATGGGAACTCTGTATTTTATGCATGATTTCTCTGTAAGCCGACAACTTCTATAATAAAAAGCATTATTAAAAATATGCTAGGAAGGATAAGACTTACATGTAAATAAAAGATATGGCCAAATAAAAAAAAATAGGAAAAAAAATCTGGAAGGAAATGAAGCAAAGGGTTAGTTAATAGGAATTATTTGGGGGTGTGAAATTAGGTGATTTTTTTTACCACTCTATATTTTGTAAGTTTTTATAAGGCACATGTATTGGAACTTTAAGGATGAAATCCTTCATCTACAATAATAAATAAATAAATAAATAAATAAGAACCGAGGGGGCAAAAAAACAATTGAATCTTAAAATTTGTATCTGTTTAAAAAATTCCCAAAAAATTAAAGCTAAAAAAATTTAGCTCTGATACTAAACAAATATACCATATTGTTTTAATTTTCATACAAAAATCTGTGCATCCGTGGAGATAAATCTTTGCGGGGTAATATGGTGACGGTAAGCAGACTGCCACTTGTGGAGTCACAGGGATATGACATATTACTACCACCTGATGGCAGCATAACTAAACTGCAAGAAAGCTTATAAACGCAATGCCTTTGAAGCTGAATCCCCACTCAAACTGACAGTTCTGCATTTATCTCTTAAAAGTATCAATAAAGATTTATTACTGAAAGTTAAAACTACCATTAAGAAAATATCATTGCTATTAATTTTAGGTTCCATGTGATAGAACCATGTGGCTTTGGAAACCAATCTCTGATGATTACAACTGATGTATCACGAAAGACTCTTCAAAATTCATCAGGTGGGCTACCTATAAAATATACACTGTAAAAGTTTAAGGAAGGTTTTTCAGGACATTTCTGGGCATGAGTGAATTCAAACTGACCTACTTTGAAACAAAAATACAGTCTAAGAATCAAAGAGCCTTTTCATAAAAATGAGAGTTAAATGAAAAACAATACCTCCTCTGGCCACAGGCCATTCAATTTCTTGATAGGACAGCCTTATTCAGGAATATCAGCTCTAAGTCTGACAAGAAATTGGCATGCATTTTCTTAACCTACATAAGCACTTCTATGGACTGGGAAATATGATGCCCCAAGAATATACCTTAACTCTAAGGCATCCTTTATCAATGCTTTTTACTATAGTATCCTCATGTGTCTCATTCAATGAAACCTAAGAGATTACAGCAATGCGGCTTGGAGAGGTTCAGCAGTTATTCTAACTAAATCTGTTTCAGTCAGGATTCAGCTTTTAGACTAATCTCTAACTTCTGAATCTGGGTAGAGGCCAAAAACCACAATTTACAAATAGTGTAAAGCTTTCAGAGGGCTAGATATTTTAGTAATCTGTCCTCACACTGATAAAGAGATTAAACAGTTGCATTTCAGGGAAACTTTCTCATTGATACAAACTAAGATAGTTGAGTTTGCTTCTAAAATCATTTTGTCACAAATTTTAAAATGTCAAAACTTGTTATCTTCATCTGATTTTGTTTTTAGTCAGCTGAAAATCTTGTCACGCTGCTATTCACATTCTGGGTATACATCTTGCTTTAAAAAATTAATAGTTCGAAGTCTATGGATTTATTGACTAATGGTTCCAAGAAGGAATATTTTCAAAATTTACGATGGGTGTCAATTTGGCATATATTCTGTCAATTTACCTTTAATTAAAGTTGAAATTTAAAAATGAATTTTCAAAGGGGGAGTATATTTCCTTAGATTTAGATAATGTAAGATCTCTGGCATAATACAGTACTTGTCTTAATTTTGGTTTAAGTATTTTCTATCTAATTATAAGGTTTTTCTAATTTTCTTTAGGGGCAAGGTCAGTCATGAAAAAAATAACAAAGATAATTCAGAAAAAAATATCCAATTAGCAATTTATTGTTAGATTCCAAACATTAAGGCAAAAATGTAAAGTGTCTAAAAATAGTAGTAGGTTCTCTTCCCTAGATAGCTTAAACTCCCAATTAACACCATTAGTTCATTTAGTAAGGAGTTTTTAAAAATTAGCATCTTCTCAGCTTTACTTGTAATATTAAAACCATTGGAAACAATCTAAACGTCCATCAACAGGAAAATGATTAGTTATGGTCATTCATTGGAACAGAGTCATTAAAATGAATAAAGTAAAAATATTCTCATTAACATGGATGAATCTCACAAATATAATATTAAGGGGAAAAGAGTTAGAAATGAATATACATGTATGGTGGTTAGGAGTTATATACCCCTGGAAAACATGTTCTTTTTTTTTCTTTGCCTTTTTTTTTGGGGGGGGGGCAGGTACATGGGTTGGGAATCAAACACGGGTCTCCTGCATGACAGGTGAGCATTCTACCATAGAACCACCTGCATACCCTAAAACATGTTAACTTAATCCATCCCTGTGTGTATAAACCATTTTAAACAGGACCTTTTGATGAAGTTATATCAGATAAGGTGTGTACCAGTTTAAAGCTGTTGTGTGCCCCAAAAAAGCCATGTTCTTTAATCCTCATTTACATTGCTGGGTGGGACCATTTTTATTGTTTCCATGGAGATGTGACCCACCAAATTGTGGGTGGTAATCTTTTGATTAGGTAGTTTCCATGGTGGAGTTCAAGGTGGAGTTGCTTAATGGAGTCCTTTAAGAGGGAACCATTTTGGAAAAAGTTTGAGGATCTACACAGCCAGAGATCTTTGGAGATACAGAAGAAAAACACCCCTGGGGAAGTCCTCTGAAGGAGAGACCGGTAGAGAAAGCTAGCAGCCATGTCTCCATGTGCCTTCCTAGTTGAGAGAGAAACCTGGAATGACAGTGGCCCTTTCTTTGGAGTTAAGGTATCTTTCTCTGGATGCCTTATTTAGACAGTTTTATGGCCTTAAAACTGTAAATTTGCAACTTAATAAATTCTCTTTTTAAAAATTGTTCCATTTCTGGTATATTGCAATCGGCAACTTTAGCAAACTAAAACAAAGTGTGACACAAGATGGGTCTTAATCCTATTACTGACATCATTATATGAAAGGTCCGAGAGAAATACAGAGGCAGCAGTCACAAACTGAAAATCAACAGAAACCAGAAGAGAAGGAAGAGGCCAGGAAAGACTGCCAGGTGCACTATCACATGGCAGAGGAGCCAAGGATCAGGGGTCACTGGTAGCCAGCCTCAGAACGCTTGTCTTTGGGAAGAAAGCATTTCCTTGATGACACCTTGATTTGGACTTCTCCTAGTTCCAAAACCATAAACAAATAAATTCCCATTGTTTAAGCATTTCCTTGATGACACCTTGATTTGGACTTCTCCTAGTTTCAAAACCATAAACAAATAAATTTCCATTGTTTAAGCTAACCCAGTTCATGGTATTTGTTTTAGTAATGAGGAAACTAGAAGACATAGCATGATTCTTTCCATATAATAGTTTGAAATCATGTCATAAAGTGTCATATATTGTTCAAGATTGAAAACATGGGTAGTAAAAGTATAAGGATATCAACTATCAAATTTGTGATAATGCTTACTGCCAGCAGGGTGGGAATGGAAGTGGGATGAGACTGGGGAAAGGTACAGAGTGAGCTTTAAAAGAGCTGGAAATATTTTATTTCTTAAACTGTATGGTGGGCCCATAAATACTATTTATAATAATAGTATTCTTTATGCCCTTTTCAGATTTCTCAACTATTTCTTAAAAAATTTGAAACCCAATATGCTTTAATTATAGTGACTGAATTATCCAGCTCAATGAAGCGTACAAGAGGATGCATTACTGAGAGGCTGTGTAAAAATCAATCTATAAGCCATTTTTTAAATACAAGATGGAATATGCTTTTTAAAAAGGTATTTGTTATAATTTTCTCATTCAGCATTCACTCCTAGATTTCTTGAGTGTAAAAACTGCTTATTAATGAAAGCATATATTCAATAAATATTAACTGAATATTTAATGTGTATTAGGCACTTTGATATATATACTAGGGATTCAAATATGAATAAGACATAATACAATCCCTAAAGGAATTCTCTCTAGTTAGAGAGATAGACTTGTAAGCATATAACTACAACATAGTAAGCCTTTCTAAGAGGTATGTACAAAAAGCTAAGGGAGTATACATGAGGGATCCACTAAATGTGCCTGTGGGAGGTATAGAAAAGACTGCCCAGAGATTATATTCAAGAATATTGACAGCTTTAAGAAAATTAATGAAATCACTGTTCTTAGCAGTCACTGCCACCAAACCTCTCAGAATTCAATGCTGATCATCAACACCTTCATCTCACATTGAAGCTATATTTATTTGGATGATAAGAAATACAAATTTATATTTATGGCCACAACTACTTTTTTGCATTGTGCCAGTTTGAAAGGATTATGTACCCTAGAAAAGCCACGTTTTAATCCTGATCCATTTTGTGGAGGCAGCTGTTTCTTTAACTCTCTATTCAGCACTGTAGGTTGGAAACTTGATTAGATTATCTCCAAGAGATGTGACCCACCCAACTGTAGGTGGTAACTTTGGATTATATGATTTCCACGGAGGTGCGTTTTCACCCATTGAAAGTGAGGTTGCTTACTGGAGCCCTTTAAGAGGAAACCATTTTGGAAAAACCTTTAGAGAACTGAGTCATGAGAACCACAAGAGCCCACACAGCCAGAGACCTTTGGAGATGAAGGAAATCACCCTGGGGGAGTTTCATGAAACAAGAAGCCTGGAGAGAAAGCCAGCACATGTCACCATGTTCGCCATGTGCCTTTCCAGCTGAGAGAGAAACCCTGAACGTCATCGGCCTTCTTGAACCAAAGTATCTTTCCCTAGATGCCGTAATTTGGACATTTTTATAGACTTGCTTTAACTGGGACACTTTCACAGCCTTAGAATTGTAAACTTGCAACTTAATAAATTCCCCCTTTTAAAAGCCATTCTGTTTTTGGTATATCACATTCTGGCAGCTAGCAAACTAGAACATGCATGTATGCATGTGTATGTATGAACTTACACACTGTCTTAGTTCCAAAAGAGTTAAGATGCCCTACAATTAAACAGACGGTAGTGAATAATAATAACAGCATAACAGCCAATTATTATCAGGCTGTTATATTCAGGGATAAGGAGAGGAGTTGAGAAAAAAAGAAGAGAATAATTATAACATATAATCTTGAAACTTAAACTTATGGCTAAAGCTCCAGCAAAATTTAAAACATACTGTCTTTATTATTCAGCAACAAAAAAGTTTAAAAGGAAAAAATATGTTCCATGAGTGAAAATTATGAGAACTATTTTGATGGAATGATGTAGAAAACATGTTTATGTATCTTCACAGAGAGTGAGAACATTTTTTATTTTTATTTTAAAAATCTGGTAGAACTCTCATGGATGAGTTTAAAGGCTATTTTTTATAGCCCTGAAAAATCCAAATATTTTTAAATGCTTTTACATTTTTGTTGTTCTTGTTTATACTTCTTATTCATACCAAAGATTCAGTTGAAGGAAAAGAAAAGTTGACTTCTGTCACATGTGCTTGAGAGCTCAAAGAAATATTGTGAGGTACACAGAATTTTCTAGTTTTTAGATAAACCCAGCTTATCTAATTAGATACTAAAATTCCTTGGAATTAAGAGGTAATTAAAAGGGAAGAGGGCTGAAATATAAAAATTAGTGGGTAACTAAACTACAAGTCAGCCATGAAATAAAAACTTTTTTTTCTGAAACAAAGACATTTATGGGTAATAGATTTTAAAATTAAAAGGTCAAGAAAAGGATTCCTGAAACAAGTTGTTCCATGGATAAAAAAAATTAGAAATTAAACCTTTAAACTTAACCATTTTCCATTTCAGAGATGTTTTATTTCGAAAAACTTCTGCTTTCAGAAAAAAGCACTCTTGAAACCAAATCCTGTTAACATTATCTCTTTAAATCTCTCTCAAATGCATCCTCTTCTTTGCATTCCCACTATGAAAACTTGGCTTAGACCCTTATGGATCATCTGGACCATATTAGTAGCCTCCTAAATTCCCACCAATTTTTCACCTATTTTTTGTTCAGAGTTATTCCACAGGAATACATTATGGAATATACCTTAGTGCTACGGCCCTCTATTTGTTGTTTTATAGCACCAATCCTCACAGTATAAGTTTAAAGAGGCTCTTTGGTGGTCCAGATTTCTTCAAGAAGGTTCAGACCTATGCAGGCCTGTGCAAAGCTAAAAAGTCTAAGGTACTTTCAAAAGAATCAACCAATTGTGAAATATTCCCCCAAATTCCAGTCATTGGCAGAGCAGTAAGGACAGGATCCCTCTGACCAAAATGAGCCTGCCATTATATCCTGACACAGATCACTTCTCCCTCCTAAATTTAATCTGACTTGGGATCACTTTTCATAGCGCAGTGATAGGAGCAAGATGGAGGTTGCCAGGTCTATGTCAACAAAATAAGGAGTACTTTCCAGAAATGTTCTATAGGGATATAAATACACAGCAGTTTAATACTCATGACAAGCCAGAATAAATTAATGGGCTTCCTTTTTTATCTACTAAATCTAGCCCAGTAATTTCAGCACAATTACCAAAGTCAGAATGTAGTCTACCCCAGTGAGACCGTACAAACTGAAATCAGGAGGAGAGATGTGGGGAATCTGTGCCGATTCCCTTCATTCTACTCCTGAAAGAGAAGTAGGAAAAAGAAGAGAGAGAATACATGTAATAACAAGAAATCAAAGATGTTTGGGAGCTCATCTAGCCTATAACTACATCTCCATTGCCCTGATAAAATAAAAACTAAGCCAGATAAGATCTGAATATAAGTTACAAACCGGGGGTATAATAATATCTACGGTCAGGATGTGAGGAGACAGAACATAGAGCATGTATTCTTTTATACAAACCATGAGTAAGCAGACAGTTGCAGCGCTGCCACAGAATAATTTTGCAACAGCTAACTGTACAACTTCTAAGAAAATTTCTCATAGAAAAATTCTCACAAGTAAGGAAGGACACACACAAGGATGTTCACAACAGCAGTTTGTAATAGCAGAAAGAGCAGAAATTATGTAAAGCTCAGCAAGAGGGAGTTGGTTTAATCAACTGCTGTATACCGTACAAGTAAAATTAAAAGGAATAACGTGTAATTATATGGAGAATTTTCTAAAATATATTAAGTTAAAAACAAATCTAATTGCAGTACATATATACAGAATTCTTATTAGTGTAGAAAAATGTATTTTGGGGTATATGCCTGTAATATATGGAATATCTGCAGAGAACATATTTGGAAAGTTACAGAATAAATTATCAATATAGGTTACCTTTATAGAACAAAACTAGGAGAGTCAAAGGGGTAGGGAACTTCTTCCTCATGTCTGCCCTTTTACCTGTTTTAAATTTTACCATGAGTATGTATTACTTTTATAATGTGAAAATACTTAAAGAAAAAGAAAACTAGTATTTGAAGACAGCTTCTTTTATTACATTCTACTTACCTAACTTCATACTAGCTGAAGATAAAGCAAACACAATAGATGCCTGTAGTGGGCTATTAGGTGGTTCCCCAAAGGCTATGTCCATGTTTTAATCCCCCAAACCTGTGAATATTATCTTGTTTGGTAAAAGAGTGCATATTACCTTATATGGCAAAAGATACTAAATTAAGGATTTTGAGAGGAGGCACTTATCCTGGATTATCTAGATGGGCCCTAAATCCAATGGCAAGTGTGCTGATAGGAATAAGGCAACAGGAAATTTGACAGAGAGAAGATACAATATGACCATTGAGGCAGATACTGGAGTGATGTGGCCATAAGTCAAGGAATGCAGAAAGCCCCAAAAGAGGCTGGAAAGGGCACAGAACAGAGTCTACCCTAGAGCCTCCAGAGGGATTGTGGCCCTGTCAACACCTTGATTTCAAACTTCTGGACTCCAGAACTGAGAGAAAATAAATTTTGTTGTTTTAAACCATCCAGTTTGTGGTAATTTGTTATCCACAGGAAATTAACATAATACCTAGCTAACATGTTTTATACACATTTATTGACTACTTTTTAGCCTTCTGTGTATATGCCAGAACTATTTTTGGTTCTGGGAATACAGTGATGAACAATTAAAAGTTCATGCTCTTACAGAGCTTAAAGTCTAATGAGAAGAGACAGATCATAAACAAACAAGAAGTTAGGTGGTGCTAAGTACCCCTGAAGAAAAATGAATCAGAGGAAGGGGAAAAGAGAGTGATGGGACTAGGAGTCGGTGATTTTTTTTTTAACAATAGGGTGATAATGGAAAGCCTGTTTAATGGGGTAATATTTGAGCAGAGATTTTGAAGAAGCATGGGTATGATGGATGAGAAGGAACTTTCCAGGCAGGAGAAACAGTAAATGTAAAGATACTGAGGCTAGAGTGTGGTTAGCATGTTTGAAGTACAAAAAAGAGATCTGTGAGGCTAGAGCAGAAAGATGGTGTATTAGCTAGGGTTCTCTAGAGAAACAGAATCAGTAGGAAATATCTGTAAATATAAAATTAATAAAAGTGTCTCACATAACTGTGGGAACGTAGAGTCCCAAACCCATAGGCCAGGCTGTGAAGCTGACAACTCCAATGAAGGGTTTGGACGAACTCCACAGGAGAGGCTTGCTGGCTGAAGCAGGAAGAGAGCCTGTCTCTTCTGAATCCTCCTTAAAAGCCTTCCAGTGATTAGATTAAACATTACTCATTGCTGAAGACACTCCCTGCAGCAGATGTGGTCATGATTTAATTCTATGAAATGTCCTCATAGCAACAGACAGGCCAGCACTTGGGGGTTCGAAAAGAGATATGAGAGTATTTGACTCACATTTTGCATATGTCACTATTGTTGCTATGCATCAGATAGACTATAAAGGGGCAAAGGTAGGCATGAGAAGCCCAGTTAGCAGGCTATTGTCACAGTCCAGGCAAGAGGTGATGATAGCACGGTATAGGGTGGCAGCCGTGGAAATGGTGAGAAGTGATCAGATTCTGGATTCATTTTGATGGCAGAACATACCATCGAACGGACTGGGGGAGAGAGAAGGAAGTCAAGGGTGATCCTATGTGTTTTAGCCTGAGCAATTGTAGGATGAATTGGTATTGAGAAGGGGATAAATGATGGAAGGAATTTTCAAGGTCTGATTGCAGGAGATAGCTACTAAGACACTGACGTAGAGATGATGAGTCCGCATTAGCAAAGGGGTCAGAGTTGGGGATAAATTTAGGAGATAAGGTATTTAAAGTATTGGATTGAATAAGATTTTGAAGTGATGGTAAATAGCCAACACTAGATGTAGGAATTTGAGGCAGAATCAGCAAAGGAGATTGAGAAAGTAGCTAGTGAGATAAGTAGGAGGAGAACCATCCAAAAAATGGTGTCTTAAAGCTTAAGTTTAAGACTTGTCTCAAGAAGGAAATAATGATCAGCTCAGTCAACTGCTGCTGATAATTAGGGTAAGCTGAAGGATGAAAAAATAGTTTTACAAGATTGTAGAACTACACCAAATCTTGTTACCTTGAAGTAGTAGCATATTCATCTGAAATGGTAGAAATAATTATGGAAGGCACCATGAAATGATTATGATTTCTGGCCAAAAATAATTCTGAGAGTCTATAACTTTGGGGCAGGGATGCAGATGTGTGTCTTGTTCATGGCTAAATCTTTAGCATTTAATATAGCACCTGTCACAGTGTGAACTCAAAAATTTTGATGGTTCTTAATCTAGATGGCTCCTTGAACTAGATCACTAACCTAGCCACTTGTACTCACTATGAGCTACTTTAGGAAAAGGGAAAAAAGTCCTATTTATAGTTAAGGAAGAAATGAAGCTGTAATGGTACCAATTTCCAGTCCCCCATTCAACTCCCATCCCAGGTCCCAGGAAGGATACTCTCAGTTACGGCATCCTAGAATTAGGATTGTGATTAGCAATGCTGTGGTGTTTGTGATGCTTTTAAGACATAGAATTGACAGTGCTGTGTTTGCTGTGTCCCTGACAAGATTCTTTTCCAAGAAGAGTTGAGAAATTGGGTATCATCCATAGGAAAGATGAGCCAGCTGCAGCTGTCACATCTCACTACCAAGTCTCAATCTGTTTGTAGGTTCCTCCACTGTCTCTGCCCTCAGAGCCAGGCCAGCTTTGCTTTGAAGTGAGGGTTTACTTCCCATTGGTACATTAACTAACATCCTCTCTGAGAAAAAATGGTATATTTTTGGCTCATCAGGAATTGATTTTCAATACAAAAATATGATTTTTACTTTGTTTCATACTGTTTAAAAAAGTTGACACTTGCTTCCCTCATTACCCATGGAAAGAGAATTATAATAATTTTCTTCAGGAATACCTTCAACAAAAATCCTTTATTGCCTTATGCCTATTTGGCTTAGAGTACGTAAAGCTAACAAACTTAAAATTAATATTTATATTTTTAAAAACAAAAAAAAATCTACATGTTACTTGAAAGAAGCTCTTAACAATCACCTAGTAGAGGTAGTGACCCTGCATTTTACTCTATACATCCCAGCCTCCTAAAGCAGGTCTACAGGAAGCACCGAGGGCATATGGTGGAAGACAATGGAGAAAGGAGTAAAGAACACCAGAGAAACTTAAAATACTGTAGCTAAAAGTGACAAAAAAATTATCCGGACAAAGTGGTTCGATGGCTATCATGAGACAAAGAGGTTTATCTTTTTCCCCATGTATTTTGCCTCTATCTACAAGCATCACTGGGCTTCAGGTTGAGAGTTCAAGTGGGAGGTTTGGAAAATTTTACAAAGTAGAGATGAGTAGGTCAAGGAAAGTTTAGACCACTGAACCTTTGAGTCCCTAAGGCCCCAGATATTGCCTGTCTAGAAGGCATTTTTAACTGAGTGAGATTAGAGATCTGGAAAGGGCCCAGACTGAGGAAACTGGAAAGTGGCTGTTGAAGCATTCACCTAGGTTCCAGGATAGAGAAGTAAAGTAGTCCCTTTCAGGTCTCTTTCCTTGTGGCCTTGTCTTCAGTAGGATAGAAGCAGAGTCAGGATTGAGTATAGATGAATAAAGAAACCTAGGAAGTTTAAAAAGGAACAAATACTAGTTTTCATTCTTTTGTTATATTCCAAAATATAAAGTACTGTCTTTGAAATGACTGATTTTCATGCTATATAATTTGCTAAAGCTATAAAATATATTAATGCCTATGGACCCACTAGCAGATTTGTGGCTTTACCACAAAAGTCCAACTTTTAATGCCTTCATGCAGATTTCTTTAATTTTTTCTAGGCATGTAAACTATTATGTGGAAAATTTTGAAGGAAATTTTCACATGTAAGCACAAAAAAGTATGATCATTATATGAAAAATAAGAGTAATCTATGGAGGCTGAATATACATGGTTAAATTTACAGAAAGCCTTTATTTAATATCCTCACAATATAAAGTGAATGTCTCCTCCCTCCTGCATTTCCTGGTAGCACTTCATGCTCTTAGGTTAAAAAAGAGAAAAGGTAGTAATGCTACACCAAACTTACTTTCTAAGGAACCCAGAAGCTATCTATAGTTAGAAAACGGAAAAGTAAAATCAACACCTAATGACGGTTATATTTATCCCACTGAGAATTAAGCAGAGAAAAATCATTTCAGGTCATATTGTGAGTCAGTAAACTTCTATACCCCTATAATTTGAACAGTAAGTTCCACTCATCTCAAAAAATATTTCAGTGCTATGTGCAGTTTGTTTGGGATGTTACATGATAGTTCTTTGATGATGAGACGCAAACATAGATGGCCTGCCAGCTAAGAACTCTTAAAAGAGCAGCCTTGTTAGGGCAAAGGTCCTGGAGGAGGAGAAGGGAGAACGCTGGTGTTGGAGGGGCCCACTGGGTTTACCTAACCTGGGCTCCTGCAAGGACCCATGGGGACTGGGGATGTGGGGAAGGGAGCAGAAGAAACCATGAGGGTCCTGTACTCTTGCTTTTTTTTTTTTTGGTGAACCACAAGCAGGGCTTTCCCACAGATACTGGGGAGTGGACACTTTAAACTACCCATCATGAAAAGGAGAAGTGGTAAGTAGTCATTTGGAGAGGGTGAGGGAAGCTTCTTATTTTCCAAGCCATATGGAGATACAGGCCTTGCTAGTAACTTATGCAGTGTGAAAGGGTAGAAGAGGCAAGGAGCTGTTCAGAGAAGCAGCAGGGGCCTTTTGCTGAAGATGAGCAAACCATCTTAATGAGCAAATCTTATTCTATATGGTTTATCATCCAAACCATATAGAAGTGCAGGTCTTGTTAACTGCATAATTATGCCCAGGGTAGGTCTAACTGGAGTGTTTACTTAAAAAGGAAACATATTAAAAAAAAAAAAGAAAGAAACATATGCCTAATCCAGGCAGGATGACAAAGCATGACATATAATTTACTTTTTACCATTACACAGTTTTCAGTGACTGAACTAACAGAGTCTGTGGATATGACAGAATATTACTCTTACAGGTTATTCACCCTCCTGTTACCAATTCTGATACATGTTAAAAATAAATGATTCACCATCACTGATATCCACTGTCAGACTTAAGAGTCACCTAGGTCTGACTTCAATATGAAATGGGGATATAAAAATGAAAATGGTCTGAGAGAATGATGGCTTCTCCTGAAGGGCAGGTGAAGGTCCAGTGACCTCTGAATACACAGGTCCATTCTTGTGAATCACAGCTTTGGGGAAGTAAAAGACCCTGTGTGCTCATAAAACCTGATGATATTCAGAAGATGGAAGGAATTCACACTTAGATGTCAGGGTCACTGCAAGACATAAAACTTAAAAAAATCAAGTGTAAGGAAAACTACCATATTTAAAAATGAATTACTAATGTTTTTTTTTTTTCATTTTCAAGTATTGGGAAAAACTCATACCATACAGCTATTCATTACTTATTCAGTGTACACTATTGGAAGATAAATAGAACTGTTAGAATACAAAAATGCCAAAGGTAATTCAACTACAGCAGTGTAAGTGTAGCATAACTGATTTGTCATGACATACAATTTTCTAAAAGCTATTCTGTTAGAAGGCAATAAATGAGCGCATAAATGATTTACACTCTTCTGAACCATGGTTATTATTCAGTATTTTATTTTTAAAAATATATACACCCTATACTATTATGTTTATTCTCCAGAGTATAATAAAAACATAATTGAATTTGATGAAAAATAGACTTGATTCTAAATGTAGCATACAGCCCATACAGCTACTTCCTTATTTTATCCCTTGTGAAGATCAGTGGTCACTTGAGGTGGTTCTGCTCTACATTTGTTTTAATATATAGGCAATAAAATATTTTTAATTTAAAAATTATAGCCTTATATTCCATACTATGTTTACTTTTTTAATACTAACATATGAGTTTCCACCTGAAGAACAATTTATGAATGCAAAAAACCAATATTTTAATCACTATTTTACTTTTAAATATGATTTCATATTGACCATGTAGGGTAAGAAATTAAGTACAGATGTTTAGCAAATAAAAATGAAGCAGTCTCTAACAAAAGCATCAGTGACTTGTTTTGTTTAGATGGAGACCAAATGGTATTATGAAGGGAAGTTATTTTTAAAAAATATTTACAATTTTTAAAATATAACCATCTCTGAAATTTAGATAAATGGATTGTTAATCTATATTAGTTGATAATATTTTCATTTGTAGGCTCCTTTGGGTTAGAAACTGTGCCCTATAATGTGACAGTATATCATTTACATAAATACATAGTTTTACTAAAGTTTACTATAATTGACATACATGTTTTTTTTAGTTGACATATTTATATATAATATCAAATATAATATATAATCTCTATTACATGGTTAGGTCATATTTATAGCCATTATTATGATGTGAAAAAATTAGCTGTATTCTTAAAATGTGAAGAAAAAATTTCGAGAAAATGTCACCTCTTGGTTAAGTTTCTTTGAAAACACTATAATTCTATCTTTAATTTTAAAAGAAGGAAATAATATGTATCATTGTACAACAGAAATTTTTACAGTGGTTTATGCATTTGTAGCCTGTGCCAGGTGAGTCATTAGAACTTTTGACCAAAAGGATTTAAGTAAATGAACTGCCTGAAAACCAAGTCCTTTCCATAAAAGAACATATATTAATGAGAAACTACTTAGCTGTACCTGTTTCCCAGTATTTGGTAACACTGCCTTTTGGAGCAAGTGACGAAGGCTGAATTGACATAGCAACTGTCTAGAACTACTAATCTTCCTATGTAAGTGGGCAGGAGACTTCAAATGACAAATATAATATAAAAATAATTTATATTTAAAGTTCTGTTTTCAAAAACTCAAGTAATCTGTGGCATTATACTACCATTTTATTTTAGTATTGTAACTTCAAAATTTTAACTTCTGACCTTATCCATCAAACAGGGATGCATAACTCTAAACATATTAATGAAAATCCAGGACACCATTATTGACAAATACTAGGAAACTATTAATAGTGGTTCAATAACTTTAATGTATCTATTTGAAGGCTATTTTGCCATCTTATTAAACATACTAATCAGAGATTATGGCCAGATGTCAGGGTAGAAAGCTCCAGTAATCAATCCTTCCACCAGAACCGCTACACAGGCAGGAACTGTCTGAATCAACGATTTCAAAACTCTGGAGTCCAGCAGAGTTTGGTGGAAGAGGCTGATAAATTACAGTAAATATCAAGAAATTGCTCTTTCCACACATGGTAACTGGTACCTAGCCCCCATTCTTGTGGCAGACAGCACTGCGGTCTGGCTCTGGCTTTAGACTGCTGGTACCAAAAATGGACACAAAAATCCACTTCCCCAAGATGCAGGTGGTCATGGGCCGAATGCAGATTATGGCTTTTAATTAGTCACTTTGGATTACTGGAGGGGAGGCTGGGAAGCTGTGAAGGGTCTGGAGGAACTTCACAGGAGAGGCTTGCTGGCTGAAGAAGCAGTGAAAGAGTCTCTCTTCTTCCTTAAAAGCCTTCAACTTCCTAGACCATGCACCTCCCAAGAAAAAAAAAAGAGCCTCCAACTGATTGGATTAATTCATTGTGGGAGGCATGCCTTAGTTGATTGCAGGATGTAATCAGCCACAAGTGCAATCAACTGACTGATGATTTAATCAACTAGCCATGAAGTATCCTTGCAGCAGCAGTCAGTCCAGTGCTTACCTGACTAGACAGCTTGGCAGCTATATACATCACCTTGAAACATGCTTAACTTCCAAGTAGAACACAATAACAGACATACGTTTCACCTAATAATACTCATCTGTCCTGTGTACAACTGGAAATGCACTACATCTCTCCAGAATAGGGTGCAAGTCCTTAGGTAACATTCACTTTTAAATTTCACATCCTATGACTTAAATATGGTAACATGAACAATGCAACTTATGTTATATATAAGAGGAAAACAAGATATTTGTTTACGTAAAAGTGCAAACATACTCATAACAAAACAGGGAGAAATCGTCATATAATCACAGTCCTCATTTCTGTAACTGGTCACATGGTCATAGTTCATCATATATATCACTACATTCTTCTAGTACCCATTCCATATTCCCTTTACCATCAGCAAGCAATTTGCCAGGTGGGCAAAGCCTTCAACTGATTGGATTATCTCACTGTGGGAGGCATGTCCTAGTTGATCACAGATGTAACCAGCCACAGATGCAATCAACTGACTGAAGATTTAATCAGCCGTTCACGAAATATCCTCGCACTAACAGTCAGGCCAGTGCTTGCCTGACCAGCTAATCACGCATAATCATTTGGCCAAGTTGACACCAGAAGCTGGCCGACTCATCTTGTAATCTTTTGTTGCACACCTTACATTTTAATATTTTGACATGTTAACTCTAGGATTTATTCCCTGAGTTATCTATTTATTGAGTTTGTAATTAGCTGATGACAGGACAGGGATTTTCTTGAGTGTCAGTCCTATCATGAAGGTCTTTCCAAGGTGGATGCAGTGTGTAGAGTCTTCCCTGACTTTTTTGGGCCTATGTCTTGTGCTGGGCTTGTGCTTGATCATGGTTTAGGAGTTCCCCTGTTTGTAGGAGTTAGAATACCTCCTCTATTTCCTGGGAGACAGACTTTCTCCTTCTACCAGTATGCCACTGCCTATTTTTAAGACAGTTATGTCTTTGCCCCAGGTACTTCACCTCAATTGTTTCTTATACTGCTTTCCTTGTCCCAAGCTACTTTTGTCTGGAGGGCAAATTCTGGAAGGAGGGAAATTATAAATGTTGGAGAGGATGTGGAGAAACTGGGACACTTATGCACTGCTGGTGGGAGTGTATAATGGTGCAGCCACTATGGAAGACTGTTTGGTGGTTCCTTAGGAAACTAAATATCAAGTTGCCCTATGACCCAGCAATAGCACTACTAGGTATATACCCAGAAGAGCTGAAAGCAGTGAAACAAACAGACATTTGCACACTGATGTTCATAGCAGGATTATTCACAATCGCCAAAAGATGGAAACAAATCAAATACCCATCAACAGACAAGTGGATTAACAAAATGTGGTATATACATACAATGGAAAATTAAGTAGCAGCAAGATGAAGTCCTGAAGCACATGACAGGATGGATGAGCCTTGAGGACATAATGCTGAGTGAACTAAGCCAGACACAAAAGGATAGATACTGTATGATTCCACTTTCATGACCATGGTAAAGGTAAAATCAGAGGCTTATAATACAGAATATAGGGGACTCAGAGATACACAGAAGTTTGAGATGGGTGAACGGTTAGCTAATGAGGCTGAACTCTAATGGAAAGGAGCAAATAGATGTGAAGGCGCTTCTCTAGTGGGTCTCTAAGTATTACCATATTGAAGGTGAACAAGATTGAAAGGGACTGTATAGCCCTATGTGTCCCACTGATTAACACTAGAAATATAAATTGGTTCTTATAAGAACTACTTCAGATATATGATTCATGTACAAAGAGTGTTCAAGTCCAGGGTACAGGGAGAAAACTGCTATTGCATGCTATGGGTTATGTTTAAAAGGAAAACATTAGCACTACCACAGCAACACAGGGGTAAATAATAGGGGGAGGGACAAGAGTTATGAAGAGGTTTAGATTTCCTATTTGGTGAGGGTGTGTTTATTGGTTTTCTTTCTCTTGGGAATAATGAAATTATCTAAAATTGAGAGTGTTGATGGACTGTAGACTTTTGGCACTATACATGATCCCTGATGAATGTAGGTGGCTGAAGAATACACTGACTGAGAGGTACATTAGTGAATGATGGCGTATACTTATGAACGATGTTGTGCTGCTACAAAAAGGAACAAAGTCATGAGGCAAGCAACAATATGAATGAATGTGTGGGACATTTGGTGCGGCAAAATAAGCCAGAAACAAAAGAACAACAATGGTATGGTCTCCTTTAGAAAATGCTTACAAGAAAACAGAGGCCTAGATTATAAGCTTTCATAGCAGACACATTTAGTCTGGAGTGGTAATCATTATTTCTGGATTTTGAGATATTTAGAGATAAGAACGAAGCCGAGCAGGTTGTGGTTAAAATAATTCAGAACATAGGGGTAAGGAAGACAATGCCTATTTAGAACCACACATACTCTGTTAGACCAATGGAAGAAAGGTTTATTTGGCCTGGAATCGAAATTTTCTGTAGTACACAATCTAACTCAACTTATCAGTATAGCTCATTTGAACAACTGAAACACAGGGAGCCCAGAATAAGAAAGAGGTCCTCTAATCCTGTATAACCTAATGTAATGCCTGGATACAGCCTAGAGTATATTAAGCGGATAATCAAAAAAATATTGGCAAAGTTCCTTGAGGGATGGGAGAAAAAATATGGAACTATTAAACCTTACCACTAGGAAATTCTGATGCTGTATCAAGCTTTAAGGACACCCAAATCAATAGGTCATGCCCTTGATCTTGAGACTTACTCTTGTGATGCTTCTGTATGTAGCGGAGAAGCTTAGCCTACCTATAGGTATCCTGAGAGTTACTTCTTTTGTTGCTCAGATGCAGCCTCACTCTCTCTAAGCCCAATTCTGCAAGTCAAATCATTACCCTCCCTGCTAAGTGGGATATGACATCCAGGGGTGAAAGTCTCCCTGGCAACGTGGGAGATGACTCCCAGGGATAAATCCAGACCTGGTACCATGGGATCAACAATTTCATCCTGACCAAAGGGGGGGAAAAGAAGTGTAACCAATAAAGTATCATTAGCTGAGAGAGTTCAAATAGAGTCAAGAGGCTACTCTGGAGGTTGCTCTTATGCAAGCTTCAGTTTGGCCTTACTACTTAACATAACCTGCCACACCCCAACCAGGACCATTCCAGTCAATCCTAAAGAACACTCAGGATAATATAAAAGATTCCACAAGGGTTCCATGCACTAGTGTAACTTTCCAAAAACCTACAACCTCCAGATGGGTCCCTGGACCAGATAAGTCCTGAAACCTAGAGGGCCCAGCCTCTCCAGAACATCAGAGAATTCCATCTCCCTAACCCATATTAGTGATAGACCCTTCCAATATGAAAAAGTTAGAATGGTCATAGCCCAAACATCCCTAAAGAGAGGGATAGAAAGATGGAAGGTGATGATGGAGTTATACAGAGAAGATTGGATTTAACATATGAATATGATTGGGATACTGTGCTTTGAAATTTATTGCTTTTTTGTATACATGTTATTTTTCACAAAAAAGAATGAAAATAAGTCAGTTGTGGCGATTAAGAAATATTTAAGCCTTCTAGCCTCCTATATTCTGGAGCAGCTAGAAGGAAAAATCTGAGAGGATCATATGGTAGCCCATGACAAATTCTGGGGTCTGTCCTGTAACTACTTGTTGAAGAGTGCTTTGAAAACTATTGCTTTTTTCTTTCTTTGCTTTGTATATGTTATATTATACAATAAAAAGTTGAAAAAAACAACTATACATAGTACCAAGTAGAGATAGTCACAGAATTCACATTTAATATTCTGAAATCAATCGATGTCATACGAAAAAAAAAGAAAAGCCAAAAAGCAGATTGTCTCACAGGGGAAATTTCCCAAACATTCCAAGAAGAATTAACACCAATCCTGCTCAAAAACTCTTCCAGGAAGGAACATTCTCTAACTCATTCTATGAGGCCAAAATGATCCACATACCAATATGAAAAAAATGCCACACAATAAGAAAATTACCTCTCTTATGAATATAAATGCAAAAATCTTCCACAAAATACTAGCAAATTGAATCCAACAGTATGTTAAAAGAACTATACACCATGATCAAACGGGATTCATACCAGGTATGCAAGGGTGATTCAACATAAGATAATCAATTAATATAAAGGAAAACATTAACAGAATGAAGGGGGGAAAACACACGATTATCTCAATTGATACAGAAAAGGTATGTGACAAAATATAACATCCATTCTTGATAAAAAAAAACATGCAGAAAACTAGGAATAGAAGGAAACGTCCTCAACATGATTAAGGGCATATACGAAAAACCCACAGCAAACCTTACACTTAATGGAGAAAGATTGAAAGTTTCACTTTGAAGATCAGGAACAAGACAAGGTCAGCCATTGTCACCACTGTTATTCATTATTGTACGGAAATTCTAGCCAGGGCAGTTAGGCAAGAAAAATAAATAAAAGGCATCCAAGTTGGAAAGGAAGAAGTAAAATTTTCCCTGTGTGCAGAAAATTTGATCCTATATAATGAAAATCCTGAAGAATCCACAATAAAACTCCTAGAACTAATAACAAATTCATAAAAGTGGTGGGGTACAAGACCAACACCTCTTTCTATACACTTATACTGGATAAGAAGTAGAAGAAATCAAGAAAAAAATCCATTCACAAAAGCAACTAAAAGAATCAAATATCTAAAGAATAAATCTAATCATGGATGTAAAGGACCTGCAGAAAGAAAACTGTAAAACATTGCTAAAAGAAATCAAAGAAGACCTAAATGGATTGGAAGACTAAATATCATTAAGATGTCAATTCTATCCAAAGCACTTTACTGATTCAATGCAATCCCAATCAAAATTCCAACAGCCTTCTTTCCAGAAATGGAAAAGCCAATCTTCAAATTTATATGGAAGGGTAAGCGGCCCCAAATAGTTAAAGCCACCTTGGAAAAGAAGAATGAAGTTGGAGGACTCACACATCCTGATTTTCAAACTTATGATGAAGTCAGAGAAATCAAAACAGCATGATATTGGCACAGGGACAGATATATAGACCATCAGAATCAGCTCAGATATCAACCCTTACATTCATGGCCAAATGGTTTTTGACAAGGTGTCAAAGATCACTCACTTGGGAAAGAATAGTCTCCTCAACAAATAATGCTGGGAAAACTGGCTCTCCATTTGCAATTAAAGAAGATGGTGCCTATTTCATACTATATGCAAAAATCAACTCAAAATGGATCAAAGACCTGAATATAAGTGCCCAAAGTATAAAACTCCTAGAAGAAAACATAGGGAAGCACGTTCAGGACATTGGGTTAGGCGACAGTTTCTTAGACTTTGTTCCCAAAGCAAAGGCAACAAAAGAAAAAACAGATGAATGAGACCTCCTCAAATTAAAAAATTTGTGACCCAAAGGACTTTATTATGAAAGTAAATGAAAACTCACACAATGGCAGAAAATATTTGGAAACTTTATTTCCAATAATGGTGTAATAACCAAAATAATATGAAGAATTCCTGGAATTCAATAACAAAAAGATGAACAACCCAAGTAAAAAATGGGCAAAGGACTCGAATAGATATTTCTCCAAAGGAGATACACAAATGGCCAAAAGCACATGAAAAGATGCTCATTTTTGTTAGCCAATAGGGAAATGCAAGTCAAAACCACAATGAGATACCATTCACAACCACTAGAATTGTGACTATTAAAACAAACAAACAGAAAATTACAAGTTTTGGAGGACAGGTGGAGAAAAGGTACACTCATTCATTGCTGGTGGGAATGTAAAGTGGTGCTGCCATGGTGGAAGAGTTTGGCAGTTCTCAGAAAATAAGGTATAGTATTAACTGTATGACCTGGAAATCCCACATGTAGTTATACACCAAAAAGAACTGAAAGCCAAGACTCGAACCAATGTTTGTATACTCATGTTCATGGCAGCATTATTTGCAATTGCCAAAAGATGGAAGCAACCCAAGTGTTTATCAATCAATCAATGTATAAAGAAAATGTGGATATAACACATGATGGGATATAAACATGATGGGATACACATGATGTGGTATACACAGATTATGGGATATGTGTATGGGATACACATAACCCTAAAAGGGAATGAAGTTCTGATACCTATGACAACATGGACGATCCTTGAAGAGATCATGTTGAGTGAAATAAGCCAGACACAAAAGTTCAAATATTGTATGATTTCACTGATATGAAATAACTATAATAAGCAAACTCATGGAGTCAGAATCTACACTATAGGTTACCAGGGGATGGAAGGGAGGGGTAGAGAACTAAGGCTAAAAATGTTCAAAGTTTCTATTTGGGACAGTAGAAAAGTTTTTGTAATGGATGGTGGTAATAGTAGCACAACATTGTTAAAGTAATTAACAGCAATGAATTATATACTGAATGTGGTTAATAGGGGAAATTTCAGGTTATATATATGTTACCAAAGAAAAAAAAATTTTTTTAAATCTATGGAACTGCAGAACACAAACAGTAAATTCTAAGTTAAACCACGGACAACTGTAGTTAATAGTACAATTATAGTTACAACACAATTATAAAAATGTGCTTTCATTAGTTGTAAGAAATGTACCACACCAAGGCAAGGTATTAGTACTAAGGCGGTAAATGGGAATGCAGTATTTCATGCATGATAGTTCTATAAAAACACAAGTTCTCTAATTAGAGAAAAAAAAGTACTAATCAGATAGAGACAATCATGTTATATACTAATGGGAGAAATTGATCATTTTCAGGAAAATTAATGGTGTTAAAACTGAAATTATCTAAGAGCAGGATACACTAAAACCAAGTCATGTAAAATTCATGTAAATGAAACAGGAAAGCAACTTATGTTAAATAAGTAACAATATTTACCTTGTAGCATTTTGTTTGATCTTTTCATCAATGTCGCTGATAATCTGCTTAAACTCTAAATCTCCAGGAAACGAATTTAACAAACACTGCAGGTCAAAAGAATTAAGGGAACGTTCATCTTCCCAGTCCATTCTGTGGTACGAGAATAAATAATAAAACATGTCAGTTCTCCTAAAATGAAAAAAAAAATCCACCTCAAGTTGTACTACTAAACCAAAAATAGTAATTTCCATTTATAGGCAAACAACCAAAAATGAAATATAGCAGTAGGAGAACTAGGGTATTATTAAGGTAGGTAGAGTGTTTTGTTATTTAAATTACATGAGCTGTGACCTAATTTTCTACGGTTTGATAGCTGAACAAAACAGCACCCCTCAGAGAGTACTTAAGCATGCTGCTGCTTCACACTGTAACCAAAAGCTGCAAGGAAATCATAAAGCCCCAAAGACCACCGTGAGCAGGGGAGACTGCAGAAAGAATTCAGAACTGTCCCTCTATCCTTGTCAGTAGAGGGAACTGGAAATTATAACTGCAGTTTTTTAAGTCTCACAATGTGAATCTATTTAAATACGAAGAAGGTAAAATTTTCCCTGAGCTTCTTTAGCACTCTTTGACAATGGCAGCATTAGTAAATGATAGCTTAAATATAATACTCCTTCCAGGGGCACAAACATTTTCTCACTATCAAGGCTTGCTTCATTCATTCATTCATTCATCCATTCATTTCTTCCACGTATATTTATTGAACATTTGCTATGTAACAGTTAATGCTGCAGGGGCTAGGGTTATAGGTGCATCAAGTTAAGGTCCCTGCCCTATTGGAGCTTGTATTCTGCTGAGGAAGACAGCAGAATAAAAACATAAAACAGCTTTTTATGTTTTTTAAAACATAAACAGCTACATTTCATAAACAGTCACATAGTGAGAAGTCCTATTAGGAAAAGTAACATAGGGCAGTGGAATAGACTAAGAATGATGGAGTTGTGGCAGAGTGCGTGCTATTTTATTTATGGATGTCAAGGAAGGAATCTCAGAGGAGATGACATTTGAGCAGAAGAAAGAAGTGAGGACAAAAGCTGTGGGGGAAAAATGAAGTGGGAAAGGCAAACTAGCTTCTAAATTACTTGGGCCAAGAAGTGAGGCTTACTAAATCTGCTTATATTTCACTGATGAGAGATGGTCACGTGACCCCACCTGGATATACAGGTAGCTGAGAAATACAGCCACTGACTGAGCATTTGATTTCAGGAAAACTTCTTATGGGCAGAGATCATGAATCTTTGGTACAGCTAGCTTTTCTCCCGTAGCTGTTCATTTGATTAATATTGGTGCTTCTCTTTTATGCTATTGATTTATCTTTAGCGTTCAATGATCTTTCATTGTCAATTCTTATTTATGAACAAGAGACTAGGCTTTTGAAAAGACCAGGCTGATAGAAAGCAAAGGCTTGTTCTGTAGTTACAAATGTCATTTTACCCAAAGGTTTCTTCTTCTAGAAGTAGACAGCTGATTCTGGAGATTTTGTAAGTGGATCATGTGTATCACTGGCAAACTTCTTTAGGATTTGTGGACAGAAGCAATCATATAGCTGATGAACTGCACAAGTGGCGAAGAGGATATTGTACCTAGAGTGCAATGCCTTAGTTTTTTTTTCCCCTTTGGAGCAGAAGTGCCTCCCTGTGCAGAGGTGGAAGTAACTTAGGGTCTATTTTCACCCTGGTCAACACCCATACTAGGTGCCTTGCCCACCTAAATCTCCAACTTTTTTTAGAAAGCCCTTCATGTGGGCAATGGTTACAGCATTTCTTTAACTCCTTCCCTAAATTACGACCCGATGGCCTACTATTTTATAATTTTGTCTCTGAAATTGGCAATCCTTCTGAAAATGGCTCTCAAGACCATACAAACTTCCTTTTTTGCATGTTGTAGAATGTGTTTCCACTCCCCTGGTTTCTTCATTAAAATGAGCCTCCCTGTTTTCTAAGTTCTAGAAATATCCCAATGGCACCTCATTATTTCTTTCAGGGTTGCTTGTCTATATATCTTTACTGACATTTCAGTAGGAATTTGGGAAGGAGGGTAAGTATGTGTGTTTGGCCTTCTATCTTTAGAATTTCTGTATTTAGTTTCCTATACTAAGGCAATAATATAAAAAAATGAGGCTTTGTACATTCAAAACTTGGTGATGAGTCTGTTCAAATAAATATAGACTAATACAGTAGAAAGAATTCAACTACTTATTTGATACATAAATATTTTTAAATGCTAATGTTGGCAAATTAAAAGTGACATTAAATGATATAAAGTCATAAGCTTCAATTAGGAAACTTTGGCCAAGATTAGTCCCACAAGAAATTCTTGGGAATATAATCCAGTGATAATCTATCTATTTATATCCTAGCTATCTAATTTTTTCTTTTCCACATGCAGCTGAACTACACATACTATACGTTTTAGCTCTGATTTCTATTGTACTTATACCATTTAAATATTGTATATTTATAATTTTTTTAGAGTTAAAATTATATTTTGATATAAATTTTATTTTGGCATATAATATAGATTAATGGAGTCAAATTTAATTTTGAACATTACTTTCTCAGTATAAAATAAAAATAATGAAGAATATTTAATAGGAAAAAAATTCTAATAGTCAAATTCTTAGGACTTGTGGATACTGCATTCAGTTTTTATGTCATGATAACACATTTCAAGATCTATGAGAAGTAATTGTATGTGCTGGAGGCTGACAGGCAGGAGCTAGAAGTTGCCAGTGAGTAGATTAGGCCTGCAGCCCAGAGAGCTGCATTTTAATCCTGCTTTGTTCTTTACTTTTCATTGTACATGTTATAAGTTTTATAGTGGCTAAAAGCTTTTTTTATTCATTAAAAAAAGATTTCCATAAGAAAACCAGCAGGAAGTTACAGAGACTATAACAAAGAAAGTGATGTTTTTCACTAAAAGCAAGATATTCCAGATAAGTTAATGAACAGTTTGTCTAATTAATACTTTAGGAAATATTAAGGATGTGAAGAAGTCATTCAAGATTTTTAGTTTTACTCTATTAAATATTGTGGGAAAAATTAAATGCTAGATAGGCAATCAAATTTCTGTATATCTGGGCATATCCTTATTGAATGCAAAGGGTCTATTATGAACACATTTGTAAATAATTAAAAAGTAAGTTCACATTTTCTTTTTTTTTTCTTTCATGGGCAGGCAGCGGGAATCAAATCCAGGTCCCCAGCATGGCAGGTGAGAATTCTGCTACGGAGCCACTGCCCAAAGTAAGTTCACATTTTATTTGAACTCAATGTGGTAATAATGTGGTATAATATTTTATTTAGTATATCTAATAACTGAAACTTAGAAGGAAATTATTACTATATTTTAAAAGCATTTTTATACTCTTGATAGATAAATCTCAGATTATTCTTTAGCCATTCACAATTCTGTATTATTTCCATAGAAATACTACATAGAAATATTGTTGACCAACTGCCATCTGTAGAACTGAACAATTTTTGTTGAGAAAGGAAATCAATTATAAAACTTACTATCCAAGTTATTTAGTTTACTTGAGCTCTAAGTATAGAAATCTCAAGGACCATTTTACTATATCCTTCTCATTACCTTAACATACAAAGGGCTCCCTTCCAAGCCAAGGGTAATGATAATCTATTCATTATGTCTCCCAAAATTAAAACATGCTTCTTCACCTTAAAAATTATCCCAAGGGGCGGCTGCCGTGGCTCAGCAGGCAGAGATCCGACCTGCCGTGCTGGAGGTCTGGAGTTCGATCCCTGGTGCCTCCTGCCCATATGCAAATAAAAAAAAAAAAATTGCTTAAAAAAAAAAATTATCCCAAGCTTCCCGGATCATATACTCAAAAAAAAAAAAAAAATTATCCAAGCAAAGTACTTGAAACTGTTGAACTGTGTTCCAGTAGCCTTGATTCTTGAAGAAGACTATATAACTATATAGCTTTTACGATGTGACTATTGTGATTGTGAAAACCTTGTGTCTGATGTCCAGGGAATTGACAGATGAGTAAAAAAATAAATAAATAATAGGGTGAAATAAAGGGTAAAAATTGGGTAGATTGAAATACTGTGGGACAATGAGAGGGAGGGGTAAAGTGTATGAGATGTATGAGTTCTTTTTTCTTCTTTTTATTTCTTTTTGCCAGAGTGAAAAAATGTTCTAAAAGTGATCATGGTGAAGAATATACAACTATGTGATGATATTGTAAGCTTTTGAATAATATGATTGGACTGAATGTATGTGGCTTCTTTTTTTGACTTTTTTATTATTTTATTTTTATTTTTGTTAGAGAAGTTATAGGTTTATAGAAATATTATGTATAAAAATATATAAAACACAGAGTTCCCATCTACAACCTATTAGTAACACCTTGCATTACGGTGGACATTTCTTATAATTCATGACAGAACATTTTATTACTTATACTATTAACTATAGTCCATTGTTTACAATAGGGTTCACTGTGTTATACAGTCCTGTGTTTTTCCTTTAATTTTCATTCTAGTAGCATATAACCAACCTGAATTTTCCCCTTTTAACCACATTCACATACATACTTCAGTGCTGTTAATTACACTCACAATGTTGTGCTACCATCACCATAATCCATTACCAGAGCTTTACATTCAACCCAGAAAGAAAGTCTGGACTGTTTAATCATTAACTTCCCATCCCCTACCCCCAGTTCAGCCCCTGGTAACCTATATTCTAGATTCTAACTCTATGAGTTCTCTTGTTCTAATTATTTCATATCAGTGAGAACATACAGTATTTGTCTTTTTGTGTCTGGCTTGTTTCACTTAACATGATGTCTTCAATGTTCATCCATGTTGTCACATGAATCTGAACTTCATTCCTTTCTATGGCTGAGTAATATTTGATAGTATGTACATACCACATTTTGTTTATCCATTCACAACTGGATGCTTGGGTTGCTTCCATCTTTTCGTAAATTTGAATAATGCTATTGAGAACATCAGAATGCAAATACCTGTTCAAGCCCCTGCTTTCAATTCTTTAATAGTGGGATTATGGGTTATATGGTAATTGTATACTCAGCTTTCTGAGGAACTGCTAAACTCTCTTCCACAGCAGCTATACCATTTCACATTTCCACTAGTAGGAAATGAGTTATTCTTTTTCTTGTGTGGCTATTTTTAATAAAAATATATTTTAAAAATTATCCCAAGCATTAAGCTAAAACTTTCCTATCTTTAAATATATGGGGATATTATTTGGGTTTCTTATGCCATACAGATATTCTTGAAGGAACACAATATATTTTTCATAAGCATTTCTTATACTTGCATTTTTTTAAAGGGGAATCCATTCTGAAAGCTAGGGCTGACAGATGGGACTTTTTTTTTTCTATTTGTATGATTTTACTAAGACATAGCATTAAAATACAAGCAGCATATACAAACCAACCATGTACTAATGGAGTTTGACCTTACTTATTCAAGAGAATCAGTCTTGGTTGTTTACAACACAGGAAAAGAGTTCAGGTATATACAAGGAAAGATAAAAAATTGAGTTGTTCCCTCATCTATAAAAACCTCTCAAAATGATATAGCCAAAAATGTATACTACATCCGTGATTATCAAAATCACTTCCTTTCTTTTACAGAACACTTAACTACAGAGCTTATTAATGCTTAGCTATTAATACTTTAGCAATTAATATTTCTATCACTTCACATTTTCAATGAAAGGTTGGCTATCTAAATCTTCATCTGGCATTCCTAAGGGGCTGCAGCTTTAAAACAACAGAGTACAGGAAAGATTCACTTTTAGAATTCCTTTAAATCAAAGCTTGTTAGTGTACTTCAAATATAATTCTGTTTTAAAAACTTACTTTACCCAGAAGTAAACGGAATGAAATAAGAGAAATATTTCAATTCTATTATATCTTTTTTTCCATTCACAGTCCCTAGAATGGGGGAAAAAAGTATAAAAAAGAGGAGGAATGACTAACATGGGGGATAGTACAGCACAATGGTTAGGAGACAGTGGCTCTGCAATCATCTGACCTGGAATAATTCTCTCCATTACATAGTTGTTATATTAATCCTTATGAAAGAATGGATAACTAAATTTATACATAGCTTTAGAGAGTGGTGCTATTTGACAAAAGTTAAAATTAACTTGAATAGAATAAACCAGATATAGACTTTCCAAAATTTAAAATTTACTACATTATGAGGATAGTATCACTATTTGTCAAAGAAAAAGTAGCATGAGAGGCTTAGAAGCTTTTTGGACATAAAATAGACTGACCTTAAAACCCTTGTCTTGTCAGTTTATGTTTATCATCTTTCAAAATCTAATTCAAAACTCATTATAGTTAATTTATTATGATAAACTATGATCAACTCACCAATCACTTTGCATCATATTGTGCTACCTGTTCTTGCAAATGCTGTTAAAATAAAATATGTTCTACAGTGGTCAAAACAGCATGGTACTGGCATAAAGATAGATACATTGACCAATGGAATCGAATAGAGTGTTCAGATATAGACCCTATCATCTATGGACATTTGATCTTTGATAAGGGAGTCAAGCCAACTCACCTGGGACAGAACAGTCTCTTCAATAAATGGTGCCTAGAGAATTGGATATCCATATGCAAAAGAATGAAAGAGGCTATAAACATTGGTGTGCAAATGTCCATTTGTGTCCTTTGTGTCCTGTATATCTCACACCCTATACAAAAGTTAACTCAAAATGGATCAAAGATCTAAACATTAGGTCTAAGACCATAAAACAGAGGAAAGTGTAGGAAAATATCTTATAAATCTTATAATAGACCTTATACCCAAAGCAAGAGCACTGAAGAAAGAAAGAAAGAAATGTGAACTCCTCAAAATTTAACACTTTTGCACATCAAAGAACTTCATCAAGAAAGTAAAAAGACAGCCTACACAATGGGAGACAATATTTGGAAATGACATATCAGATAAAAGTCTAGTATCCAGAATTTATAAAGAAATTGTTCAACTCAACAACAAAAAGACAGCCAATCCAATTACAAAATAGAAAAAAGACTTGAACAGACACTTCTCAGAAGAGGAACTAAAAATGGCCAAAAGGCACATGAAAAGATGCTCAACTTCCCTGGCCATTAGAGAAATGCAAATCAAAACCACAATGAGATATCATCTCACATCCACCAGAATGGCCATTATCAACAAAACAGAAAATGACAAGTGCTGGAGAGGATGTGGAGAAAGAGGCACACTTATTCACTGTTGGTGGGAATGTCAAATGGTGCAACCACTGTGGAAGGCAGTTTGGCGATTCCTCAAAAAGCTGAATATAGAATTGCCATATGACCTGGCAATATCATTGCTAGGTATCTACTCAAAGGACATAAGGGCAAAGACACAAACGGACATTTGCACATCAATGTTTATAGCAGCATTATTTACAATTGCAAAGAGATGGAAACAGCCAAAATGTCCATCAACAGACGAGTGGCTAAACAAACTGTGGTATATACATACGATGGAATATTATGCAGCTTTAAGACAGAATAAATTTATGAAGTATGTATCAACATGGATGGACCTTGAGAACATTATGCTGAGTGAGACTAGCCAAAAACTAAAGGACAAATACTGTATGGTCTCACTGATATGAATTGACATTAGTGAATAAACTTGGAATATGTTGTTGGTAACAGAGACCATCAGGAGATAGAAATAGGGTAAGATATTGGGTAATTGGAGCTGAAGGGATACAGACTGTGCAACAGGACTGGATACAAAAACTCAGAAATGGACAGCACAATACTAACTAACTGTAATACAATTATGTTAAAACACTGAATGAAGCTGCATGTGAGAATGATAGAGGGACGAGGGCT
The DNA here is from genome assembly GCA_004026745.1 of Myrmecophaga tridactyla. Classification (NCBI taxonomy): domain Eukaryota; kingdom Metazoa; phylum Chordata; class Mammalia; order Pilosa; family Myrmecophagidae; genus Myrmecophaga; species Myrmecophaga tridactyla. The sequence goes on from PVIY010029514.1 coordinate 30,525, forward strand.
GGGGACATAAATGAAATCAGAAAGAAAGATAGATGTTAAAGATTGAGATGGTATAATCTAGGAACGCCTAGAGTGTATAACAATAGTGAAATGTACAATGTACAAATTTTAAAAATGCTTTTGCATGAGGAAGAATAAAGGAATGTCATTATTGCAGGGTGCTGAAAATAGATGGTAATTAATATTTTAAAATGTCACCTTATGTGTGAGACTAAAGCAAAAAATGTTTATTTTTTACAAAATTTATATTTTGACTAGAGCATTTCCTAATGTAACTTATGTAGATAGTTTGATTGAACATATCATAAGTACTTGGAATCTCAGGTAGGACATGAGATTTTGTTGGTTTGTCCAGAATGATGCCCCTATGAATCCCAGAGTGATCTGATCAGTGAGTGGAAAAGTATTTGCAAGCCCCCTTCGGGGAATGGTGAGGGCGGGGAGAAATTCAACTTCCCCAAGTTGAATTCTTGATATTCTCACAAGTAGTGTGGACAACCAAAGCTACAGGCTGAGCCCCCAGTCTTGGGTTTGTTCATTTGAAACTTAACCCCACAAAGGATAGGTCAAGTCTACTTAAAATTTAGGCCTAAGAGTCACCCCCAAGAGAGCCTCTTTTGTTGCTCAGATGTGGCTTCTCCCTCCAGCCAACATGACGAGCAGTCTTATCACCCTCCCCCTTTCTGCGTGGGACATGACTCCCAGGGGTGTGGACCTTCCTGGCAACGTGGGACAGAGATCCTGGAATGAGCTGAGACTCAGCATCAAGGGACTGAGAAGAACCCTAGAATGAGCTGAGAATTAACATCAAGGGATTGAGAGAACCTTCTCGACCAAAAGGGGGAAGAGTGAAATGAGACTAAGTGTCAGTGGCTGAGAGATTCCAAACAGAGTGAAGAGGTTATCCTGGAGGTTATTCTTATGCATTAAGTAGATATCACCTTGTTGTTCAAGATGTAGTGGAGAGGCTGGAGGGAACTGCCTGAAAATGTAGAGCTGTGTTCCAGTAGCCATGTTTCTTGAGGATGATTGAATAATGATATAGCTTTCACAGTGTGACTGTGTGATTGTGAAAACCTTGTGTCTGATGCTCCTTTTATCTACCTTGTCAACAAATGAGTAGAACATATGGAATAAAAATAAATAATAGGGGCAACAAAAGTTAAAATAAATTTAGTTTGAAATGCTAATGATCAGTGAAAGCGAGGGGTAAAGGGTATGGTAGGTATAATCTTTTTTTTTTCTTTTCTGTTTTCGTCTTATTTCTTTTTCTATTGCCTTTATTTCTTTTTCTGAAAGGATGCAAATGTTCTAAGAAATGATGACTATGTAACTAAGTGATGATATTGTGAATTACTGATTATCTATGTTAATGTTTTATTTCGTTTGTTAATTTTTTT
>PVIY010029515.1:0-32282 GCA_004026745.1 Myrmecophaga tridactyla
GCAAGTCGCAGAACAGACAACTGACATGGGATCCTTGGCACTGACATAAGCCCGTGAGAGTCCATGCAGGCACAGAAACACGGCTGAGAGAATTCTCCCAGCCAGGACCCCTGACTGCCTTTGGAATGTTGGGTTATAAGGCATTTTGCAATTATTCTAAATTGTTTCCAATCATTACGTGTCCACCTTGTGCAATCAGGAAAAAGAAAAGGAAAATCTCAGTACACATTTTCTCCCATCACTGCCCTCCATCCAAAAAAGAAAGAAAAAGCTTCCTGTCTCTAAAACAGGCTCAACCAAGCTCTTTGTCCCTTGCCCTCCCTCTCCAGGAATGGGGAGCTTCTGTCTTCAGAATAAACATAAAACTCTCTTCAAACCATGTGTGGGTACCACACCAATAAAAATGAATTTCTTTAAGACATCCAGACATAAAAACAGGCTTTTCTAAGAGGGCGTCACTCCCGTACCCTCTCACCATCAGGCCTGACTTTGCCCCGCACTGTCCCCCCTTCACAGCCAACACCCACCCCAACCTTAGGAGAAAGCCAGCCCCTCAAGACCACCCTCCACGAGGGGAGCAGGGATGGCCCTGGCCAGACTCATGGCAAGAACCAAAGTGGATGTTTCTTGAAGACGAATGTATAACAATAAAGTTTTTACAATGTGACTGTGTGATTGTGAAAACCTTGTGTCTGATGCTCCTTTTATCCAGCGTATGGAAAGATGAGTAAAAAAATAAGGATAAAAAGTAAATAAATAATGAGGGGTAGATAAGGGGTAAAAAAAATGGGCAAATTGCAATACTAGTGGTCACTGAGAGGAAGGGGTAAGGGCTGTATGAGTTTTTTCTCTTTTCTTTCTATTTCTTTTTCTAGAGTAATGCAAATGTTCTAAAAATTATCATGGTGATGAATACATATGTATGAAATGTGTGTGTGCAAATTTGTCAATACAAATATTAACAAAAAAAAAAGAATCAAAGTGGAGTCTCAGACAGGGTGGCTGGGCCCCATCCCTGCTCAGGACAGCCCAGGACAGCAGACCTCCTCTGTGTCCCCACCCGCAGGTATGACAAACGCAGCACCCGCAAGGGCCAGGCTGGGAGGTGGCAGCTCATAGGGACACCACAGACCCCGAGAATGCAGCACCCACCCATGCAGGGGCCGCTCAGATCCCACCTGGTGTTGCTGGTGTTGCTGCAGACCCACAGTGGCCAGCTCTCCTCATTTTCAAGAGTAATGAGAAATCCAGATGTTTCTTAAAGGTAATGTCTTCCCATTTTTAAAAGGCAGCTCAATTTCTAGAACTCTGTGCCAGCTGGTCCAAATTTGCCCACGGTCCTGACTGAGTCTCCCATTAGCACAGCGCCCAGAGACAAACAATTCCTCATTCAAAGACAATTGGGTCAAAATCCATCATGAAGACCAAACAACCTCGACAACCAGACACCCTCCCACACTTCAGGTCAGCAAGTTCTCCATCCTTGCAAGAGAGGGCCTAGGACTCCTGCCTGACCGAATGAGACCCTTGGATGGGAACTCTGTGTTTTTATCTGCTTCTCAAGAGCGGATGGTCTGGCAGGTTTGGAAGTATCTGCTTCAGCAAACCTTGGAGCTGGCGCTCACACACCCAGCCCTATGCCGTCATCCATCAGGAGGGGCTGCCCAGGCCCGAAAGGGACGGGATGCAGGCAACATCACACACCAAGCCTCGGCAGGACCAGAGACAAACCCAGACCACTGACTTCCAGTCCTGGGCTCTTTTCCTCGGACCAGACGAGAGTGCTGGAGAGGCGGGGAGTCCTAGGTAATCCCCTAATGCCCGAATCCTGAAAAGCAGTGAGTGGGACATGTTAAATCAGTTGCGGTGCACATGCTCCATGGAAGTGGGGTGAGCCGGGTCCCTCAGGACCACTCCCAGCTCTGCCAACTCTTCTGGAAGTGGGACTATAGTCGCACCTGCCTCCCACAGTTGAGTTGAAGGTTAATGCATTAAGACACAGAAAGTACCCCAGGGGTGTTGGCAGCAAAGCATCATGTTTAGCATTGTCCTCTCTGCTGAGAAGAGGCAACCTCCAGGGTACAGTGTCAAAGGAAAAGGAGAGAGAGAGAGAACTAAGTGTAACCTGGCACCATTTGTGGAGTGTGGAAAATGCTACGAATACACACGTGTACATATACGTATGTGTGTATATGTATGTGTATATGTGTGTTTGTTTATAAATGCATGTATATAGGCATGTTTGTGTGTCTATATGTGTTCATATATGTAGGTGTGGGTGTGCATGTGTGCACAGGTGTGTGTGTAGGGGTGTATGGGTGTGCTTATGTATATGCTTGTGCATGTGTAAATTGCAAATCTATAAAGACAAAATTGAATTTTCTCTGGTACAAAAGGGGAAAGAAAACTCCTTCCCTCTCTTCTTTAGCCTTTGGCAAAGCTAACATAGTAAATGCTATATCTATCTCTTTGATATATAGATAAATCTTTTTTTAAAGCGAAATAAATTTCCTTCTAGTTTTGCATCCTAGAAATGTCTATTTTGGAGGCCAAGGAGCCCTCCCTGAAACATAAACGTCAAAAAGGGCGGCACTCTGTCTCCTATCTCCCTGGGAGTTTGAAGCCTAATTGCTTTACTCCAAGATCTAACTTCCTGCAAGAAGTTTTGTTATCCTTTGAATAAAGACAATTAACGAGTATATAATGGATTGCAACCTCCAGGCTACATAAAAGGGTGAGGTTTCTGTTTTTCTTTGCAATCTCTTTAGCAGGTTGCCTGTAATATATATATTATGGTCTATTTCAATGCTTAATCGATAACAAAAATATTTTCTTTCTCTTCAGTCTTTATGGAGAGGTATTCTGGGTTGGCAGAAGATTTTGCTTTTACTTATTTCCTCAAAAATATGCATGTATGCATGTGTGTGTGTACAGGTGTATAACTACATATATATATATGTATGCCTGTGTATGTGTGTTTATGATTATGTGTATGCATGTGTTCTAGTGTGTATATTATATGGCTGTGTGTATGTATTTATGGGTGGTTGTGTACATGTGTTTATAAGCATGTTTATATATGGGGTGTTCATGTGCATGTGCGTATGTGTGTATTTCTATGTACAGCTGTGTATATAGGTGCATATATATGTACATATGTATACATATGTTTATAGATATGTGGGCATTTATAAGGCTGTGTGTAGGTGTTTATGGGTGGTTGGTATGCCTATGTGTGTAAACAGTGTGTGTATATGTGTATATGGGAGTGTTTGGATGGCATGTGTATATATGTGGGGAGTCTATGTATGTGCATGTTTATTTTTATGTACGTGTGTGCTGGCCAGCTGGCAAGGCGCATGAGAAGCTGTGCAGTGCACACCTCCAGGACTGAAACTGGAAGCTGGAGTCAGAGGTCGGAAGGAGAGACCCATTTTTTTCTGTATAGTCTGTATAGCAGTCCAACTAAGCACATGTATTATCTGCTAGAAAAATACATCATTTCCAGTTGCTTTGCACTTCTGCAGGAGGTTTTTCTATGCATTAATAGCAATAGTGACAGTTCACAGTAACATTTCAGCCAGGCCCTGGCAGTCTCTGCTCTCCAGATCAGCACGCTGCCTGCGCAGTCCCGTGAAGGGGGGTGCTACTAAGCTCACTCCCATTTTAGAGACAAGAAGTCGAAGTCCTGGCCAAGGTTACAGGGCTGGGAGCAAATGGGGTAGGGATTCACACCCAGACCTGTCCACTGAGGCCGGCCAGCAGCCCGGGCCCACTTAGAACCACCCCAAACCAGCTCTAGCTCACTGGTCCAAGTTTCAAGCCCGTGGTTCCCACTACAACCCCGCAGCCTTGAGCCCAGCATAGCCCTGCAGCTCTGCACAGCCCGGCATAGTTCTGCAGCCCCGCAGCCGCTGCTGGACAGGCCGGAGGCGGGGGACTGCAGGACGCGAAAACTGAGCAGAGAGCCTGGAGGCCAGATCCAAAGGACGCTAATTACATCCTGACCCTGGGGCCGGGACGCGAAGAGGCTGGGGGTGAGGTGGGGTGCGGTTTGCCACCAATTACGGAACCGGACCTGATGGCTTTTGTCGGGAGGCCCCAGCCCCCGTCCGTCCGAGGCAGGCATTACCTGTCCCCTTCGCCCTGGGGATGGGGGCGGGGAGCGTCTTACTCCGCTCCAGCAGGGCTCCCAAAGGCCCTTTTGCTGCTGCTAAAATTCTGCTTTCCCGGCCACTGTCCCTGACATCTAGAGTGTCCTTCCACCCTCTGCCCAGACTTGCCCCCCTACCCTGGCGTTCCCGGAGCTGGCAGGGGCTCGGGCACCAGCCGCAGCGGTCAGTGAGGCGGCGCCTCCCGCTGGTGGCCGCACTGGGCAACGTCCCTGCCACTTGGCAGGAGCCCCGGGGCTCTGACTCCAGAAGGATGCCTCAGATCTCTAAAGGCCCGAACCTCCTAGCAGGCGCAGAATCTGCTGGCGGCTGAGGTCAGGCCAGACACACTCCCTTAGCCATCCTCTAGAAGTTTCTACCAAAGAATTTTCTACAACTGGATAAGGAAAAAAGGTGGGAAAATGGGCAACAGGTCTGAGCACACTTCAGAGAACCCTGAATGTTCAGCACAAATGAAAAGGTGCTGGACCTCACTAGTGTTCAGGGAGAAGCAAATCCAAACCTCGAAGAGATACAGCTTGATGCCCCCTCCATGGGCAAAAATTTAAAAATTGGCAATACTAAGAGTTGGCGAGAGAAGCTTAACAGACACTGCGATTTGGAGTGTGCTGGTGCAACTTCTTTGGAAAAGGCATAACTTGGAAAAGTTGCCACCCCTTCTAACTGCAAACAGGAGAAACCCCTGCCGCAGGCTACACAGAGGCACGTGTGAGAATAATCCACAGCAGCTCTTTTGGTAATGGTGGGTTGGGGGTGTAAGAAAATGACCCTGATGCCCATCAGCCAAAGAAGGAAGGGATCGCAGTGCATTCATACAATGGAAGCCCCTGCAGCAGTTAAAAAGAAGGATCCAGAAGGCATATGTCCGTGTGGCTGGATCTCAGAAACAAAAGGTTCCACGAAAACAAGCAAGTTGCAGGGCTATAGAGTCAGTGTCACACCACTTATGTACAGCCTGCAACAAGCAAAAGAGTATTACGTATGATTTAGAGAAGCATACGTATGTAATAGAATTATAACAGCATGGTTGGCTAAGAGGCACACCAACCTCAGAACAGCTGTTGCTAGTAGGCAGAGAGAGAGAAAGAAATGGAGTCAAAGAGGGGTGTAAAGGAGGCTCCAACTATATCGTAATGGCTTATTGCTTGTAGAAATTTCATATCAGATATTGCCAAAATGTTATCACTGGTTCAATCTGGGTGATGTTCACAAGGGTATTTGTTATATTGTCCTCATACTTACCCGCACATTTGAAATATATTTTAGGATTGCAAAATGTTTTTTTTTTGTTTGTTTCTTTGTTTTTTGCATGGGCAGGCACCGGGAATCGAACCCAGGTCTCCAGTAAAATGCTTTTAAAAGCAGTGGTTTGGTTTGAGATGAATGCAAATTTCCCGGGGTCCAGTACCAGCCTCACCACCCTCTGGCTGTGTGCCATTGGCTTAGTCTCTTACCCTGTCTGAATCTTAGTTTCCTTATCCGTGTTCAGACAATAGCAACATTTTCCTTCTCAAATAAGAGAAATGAGGGATTCAGTCACTCAACAAATTGTATTGAGTGTCTCCCAGGTGCCAGGCTCGGGGTTAGGTGGGCACTCGGGGTTCAGAGCTGACTCAGCCAGCCTTGGGGAGGAGAGAGGAACAAGATGGGGCTGCAGCAGAACTCACAGGAGGACAAGTTGAATGGGCTTAACCAGAGTTTCCCACATCTCATGGTGTCAGGCAGTATTGCTCTCAGGTAAAAAGTGCATCAAATCCCCTAGTGAAAAAAAAATCAACCCCTTCTCTTTGGAAAAAGACATCTAAAGCATGTGATCTATGATTTGGTTTTCGTGGTTGGTATTTTTATGCTTACCTATGATTACGACAAGTGAAGCTGGTTTTCCATTTATGGTCATAAAAATTCCTTCTGGGATAAAGGTATTTATATAAAAAAAATGGATTTAAGGAAAAATATAAACCAGTTATTCTAAAATCACTCAGATGGTTCACAGATAAGACAGACATCATGAGAGTGAAGCACAAAGGATGAAGTTTGGAAATTTCTGGGCTTAAGGAGGGTGTTTTCAAAGAGCTCAGGCAAAAAGGACTGGAACAAAACAGAAGGAAGGGTGGGCATTTCAGAGGAGGAGGATATGGGCTAGAGGTGGAACAGTTTTAGTTCACCACTGCCTTTCCAGAATAGTCTGTGAGGTTTGGATAGAACCTGGAGAGATCACTCAATAGACGGCAGTGGTTCCCAAACTTTAGAGTTTATAGCAGGAGTCAGCAATTTTTTTTCGGCAAAGGGCCAGATAATAAATATTTTAGGCTTTGCTGGGCACATCCCGCCTCAGTCACATATTCTTCATGGGTTTCATTTTGCAGCAATCCTTTAGAAATGGTGTATGGGACTCACCTAGGGATGCTGTAAAGTGCTGACTCCTAGGCCCACACCAAAACGCTCTGTTTCTAGAAGTCTAAGGTGAGGTCTGTGCTTTAGCTTTCTAGGCGGCTCAAGCAAATACCATGCAATGGTTTGGCTAAATAATGGGAATTTATCCACTCACAGAGTGAGGCTGGGAAAAAGTCCAACTCAAGGCACCATCAAGGCGACGCTTTCTCCCTGAAGACTGTGGCAGTCTGGGGCTGCTCGTGATCCCTGGTCCTTGGCTTGTCACATGGCAAGGCACATGGCGACGTCCCCTGCTCTCTCCATTCTCTTCTGGGTTCTGTTGATTTCAGCTTCTGGCTGCTTCCTCTGTGCTTTTCTCCCTGTATGCCCGAATTTCATTCTGCTTAAAAAGGACTCCAGTAATAGGGTTAAGGCCCATCCTGATCGAGGTGAGCCACACCTTAACTGCAGTCACCTCACCAAAAGGTCCTACTAACAATGGGTTCACACCGCCTCGTGGATTAGGTTTAAGAGCATATTTTCTCACATAGTTCCAAACCACCATACCCAAAAATATGCATTTTCCTTGGCACGGGGCCTCCCTCTCCAGCCCTACCCAGACACTCCAGCAAAGCAGTGCATGGACTCAGCTTTGAGAAACACTCAAATAAAGGCTTGTCCCTGCTGGACCAGGTCAGGTAACTGCCTGCCTATGCTTCACAGTCCCCTGGGACCTCTGGCAGGCACCCTGCACTGGAAGTAATTGGGTATGGCCCTCTCCTCCCCATCAGGCCCTGAGCTCCTTGCGGGCAGAGACCAGGCCTGCTCGCCTCACAGCCCCTGGCCTGGCTTCCTGCACGGCCATTCACTGGTCTCGAGAGGGAGGGAGAGAAGAGGGGAGAGAGGGAGGCCACCAAAGAGAGGAATTCCTTTGCATGGCTTCTGCTAGCCAGAGCCTGACGGAGGACACTGCACGGGCCGCCCCCGGTTCTGCACGAGCATCACAGAGAAGCTCATTTTCTAGCTCTTGATAATCCCTGTCACCTGGTTCCTTTTGCTCCCTCTGGTACTCACCCGGGCAGTTTCACGATATCTAAATATCTGAACCGGGGAGATGAGAAAAAAGTAGACTTGCAAATCAACTTGTCCTACCTCTTGCAGTCATCCCTTAGGAGAAGCCCTGTCAGCGGTACAGGGGTGCACAGCTTGTCCCTGAGGATGCATGCCCTGTGGAACGCTGAGCAGGAATGGAATGGCAGTATTTGGAGCCTAGAGAATGCAAAGGGCACCCTGGCAAAATTCCAACAGTCTTCTTTGCAGAAGTGGAAAAGTCAATCATTCAATTTATATGAAAGGGTAAAGGACTCAAATGAAAAAAGAACAAACCTAGAGAACCCACACTTTCTAATTTGAAAACATATCTCAAAATTATAGTAATCAAAACAGTACAGTCTGGCACAAGGACAGACAATATAGACCAATGGAGTTGAATCGAGAGTGCAGAAATAGACCCTCATATTTACGCTCAATTGATTTTTTTAAGATTTTTATTATAAACAATAAACTAACGTACAAACATTCTTGACATGCAAACATTCTTGACATGGTTACAATCGATGGCTCACAATGTCATCACATACTTATGTATTCATCACCATGATCATTTTTTTTAACATTTGCATTTCTCCAGCAAAAGAAAGAAAAAAGAAAAAACGTATACATGCCATAACCCTTACCATTTCATTCCATTGACCACTAGTATATCAATCTACTCAATTTATTTTAACCTTTGTTCACCCATTTATTTCTTATCCATATTTTTTACTCATCTGTCCATACCATACATAAAAGAAGCATCAGACACAAGGTTTTCACAATCACATGGTCACATTGTGAAAGCTATATCATTATACAATCATCTTCAAGAAACATGGCTACTGGAACACAGCTCTACAATTTCAGGTGCTTCCCTCCAGCCTCTCCAATACACCATAAACTAAAAAGTGGATATCTATAAAATGCGTAAGAATAACGTCCAGGTTAGCCTCTCAACTCTATTTGCAATCTCTTAGCCACTGACACTTTATTTTGTCTCATTTTGCTCTTCCCCTTTTCTGTTGGGAAGATTTTCTCAATCCCTTGATGCTGAGTCCCAACTCATTCTAGGATTTCTGTCCCACATTGCCAGAGAGGTTTACACCCCTGGGAGTCATGTTCCACATAGAGAGGGGGAGGGCAGTGAGTTCACATGCCATGTTGGCTGAGAGAGAGAGAGAGACAGCCAATTGATTTTTAACAAGGATACCAAGTCCACTTAACTAGGAAAGAACAGTCTACTCAACAAAAGGTGCTTATAAAATTGAATATCCATATGCAAAAGAATGAAGGTCCACCCTACCTCACACCATATTCAAAACTTAATTCAATAGGAATCAAAGACTTAAATATAAAAACCAAAACTATAAAACTACTAGAAGAAAGCACAGGGAAGCATCTTAAGAACCATATGTTAGGCCAATGGTTTCTCAGGTTATACACCAGAAGCACAAGCAACTGAAGAAAAGAAAAATCAGATAAATGGAGCCACATTAAAATAAAAACACTTTTGAGCATCAAAGGACTTTATCAAAAAAGTAAAAAGACAACCTACAGAGTAGAAGGAAATATTTGGAAACCAAATATCTAATTAAGGTTTAATCTCCAAAATATATAATGAAACAACTCAACACAAACAAACAACCCAATTTTTTAATGGGCAAAAGACTTGATTAGACATTTCTGCAAAGAAGATATAGAAATGGCCAAAAAGCACATCAAAAGATGCTTAACATTTTTAGCCATTAAGGAAACAAAAATCAAAACCACAATGAGATATCATTTCATACCCACTAAAATGGCTACTATTAAAAAAAAAAAAAAGAGGGTCCAAGTTGGCAGCTTAGTGAAGTGTGGGATTTAATTCATCCTCCAGAGCAGCAAGTAAATAGCCAGGAACAGTACAGAACAACTGCTGGGGCCATGTCAGTAACCGAACACAGCGTACCCCAGTCTGGACAAGATGGACCATCTGTGAGCCCACCCAGAGCCAGGAGTCCCCAAGCCATGGCCGCTGATGCCCCTCCCCCACAGGCTGGTTCCCAGAGGGGAAAGGAAAGGGACTTTACTAACAGCAAGGGGCTGAGCTCAACTAAACTCCAATTGTGGAATTAATTAACAAATTCTAACTACTAAGAATAGAACCCCAGCTCAGCTGAACCTCAAGTAAAAGCTGAGGTTGCTGGGTTTTGTCCCTGTGCAGAGGGGGCAGGGCTGACAGAAAAAGAAGGAAAAAAATAAGAATTTTTTTTTGGATCACACAGCACAAAATACTTGAAAAGGTCTGGGCCCTGAAGGAAAAGAGAGGCCACATAGGACCTGGAGATACACAGAGCAACATAGCAACTTAAGCGCTTGATTGGCAAACCCAAGGAATGGGGGTCCTGCTCTGAAAAGGATTTTTCTTCCATTTTTTTAAGGCTGTTTCTCTGGCTTGACTGCTCTTTGGATACAACTGCAAGGCTTCTCAGGCTCCAATTGCTCCAGACTAGGGTGGAATTAAGCTTGTCTGAGAGACAAAGAGGCTGATCAGGTGAAAGGAGTTAATTCCCTGGAAGCTGTGCCTTCCCCAGGAGAGGGGTGGGGCCCAGCTCAGGTGGAATCCTTCCCTTATGGAATTCAGACCCCAGGGAATGGAAAACTGAAGCAATTAAAGCCAGCCACAACCTCTCCTCTGTCTCCACCACGCCCCCAGCAGGGAGAGTCTGCTGAAGTTCAAGGTACCACATCATCTTACGCTGGGGACACCTGCAGGCAGACAAGGACCACATACTGGGCAGGATAAGCAAAACAGAGTCCAGAGACTTCACAGGAAAGTCTTTCAACCTGCTGGGTCTCACCCTCAGGGAAAACTGATGCAGGTGACTCTTTCCTCCTGAGAGGAGGCCACTCTGGTCTGGAAAAATCTGACTGGAGTCTATAATGCCTAAGCAGACCCTCCTAAGGAAAGAAATTATTTTATTTCATGCAGGCAAGAAATAAGAAAACAAGAACTGAAAATTTCTGATCTGTTAAACAAAACCTAAGCTAGAGGTCCAGAATAACCTGAACTGAATGTCAAAGAACAGATAGGCAACAAAGTCATCCAGCAAGAAACTCCTAGGTGAAAATGTGAAAACAATCTCCAGAATAAACTAATTAAGGAAATAAAATGTCTAGACACCAGCAAAAAATAACAAACCATACCTGGAAAATTGAAGATATGGCCCAGTTCAAGGAACAAGCCAACAATTCAAATGACATACAGGAGTTGAAACAATTAATTCAGAATGTTCGAACAGACATGGAAAATCTTATCAAAAATCAAATCAATAAATTGAGGGAGGATATAAAGAAGGCAAGGAATGAACAAAAAAAAGAAATAAAAAATCTGAAAAACAAATCAGAGAACATATGGAAATGAAAGGCACAGTAGAAGAGATGAAAAAAACAATGGAAACCTACAATGTTAGATTTCAAGAGGCAGAAGATAGGATTAGTGAACTGGAGGATGGGACATCTGAAATCTGACAAGCAAAAGAAAATATAGGAAAAAGAATGGAAAAATATGAGCAGGGACTCAGGGGATTGAATGAGAACATGAAGTGCATGAATTTACTTGTTGTGGGTGTCCAGAAGGAGAAGAGAAGGGAAAAGGAGGAGACAGACTCATGCAGGAATTTATCACTGAGAATTTCCCAACTCTTATGAAAGACATAAAATTACAGATCCAAGAAGTGCAGCATACCCCAAACAAAATAGATCCAAATAGAGGTACTCCAAGACACTTAACTAATAAGAATGTCATATGTCAAAGAGAAAGAGAGAATCTTGAAAACAGCAAGAAAAAAGCATCCATCACATACAAGAAAAGTCCAATAAGACTATGTGTAGATTTCTCAGCAGAAACCATGGAGGCAAGAAGACAGTGGTATGATATATTTAAGATTCTAAAAGAGAAAAACTGCCAACCAAGAATTCTATATCCAGCAAAATTGTTCTTCAAAAATAAGGGGGAAATTAAAACATTTTCTGACAAAAAAAATCACTGACAGAATTTGTAACCAAGAGATCAGCTCTGCAAGAAATACTAAAGGGAGCACTAGAGACAGATAGGAATAGATAGGAGAGAGGTATGGAGAAGAGTGTAGAAATGAAGACTATCAGTAAAGGTAAAAAGATGAAAAATTAGATATGACATATAAAATCTAAAAGGCAAAATGGTAGAAGAAAGTACTGCCATTAGAGTAATAACACTAAATGTTAATGGATTAAACTTGCCAATCAAAAGACGTAGACTGGCAGAATGGATTAAAAAGCAGGAACCATCTATATGCTGTCTACAGGAAATGCATTTTAGATCCAAAGATAAACATAGGTTGAAAGTGAAAGGTTGGGAAAAGATATTTCATGCAAACAACAATCAGAAAAGAACAGGAGTTGCTTTACTAGTATTCAACAAATTGACTTCAAATACAAAACAATTAAGAGACAAAGAAGGACACTATGTATTAATAAAAGGAACAATTCAACAAGAAAACATAACAATCATAAATATTTATGCACCAAGCCAGAGTGCTCCAAAATACATGAGGCAAACACTGAAAAGAGAAATAGACACATCTACCATAATAGTTGGAGACTTCAATTCCCCACTCTCATCAGTGGACAGAACATCTAGACAGAGGATCAATAAAGAAACAGAAAATTTGAATACAATAAACAAATTAGACTTAACAGACATTTATAGAACATTACACCCCACAACAGCAGGATACACCTTTTTCTCAACTGTTCATGGATCATTCTCAAGAGTAGACCATATGCTGGGTCACAAAGCAAGTCTCAATAAATTTAAAAAGATTGAAGTCAGGTGCATGGGTAGTTCAATGGTTAGAATGCCTGCCTTCCATGCAGGAGACCCAGGTTCAATTCCCAGACCATGCACCCAAAAAAAAAAATAGATTGAAGTCATACAAAACACATTCTTGGATCATAAAGGAATGAAGTTGAAAATCAATTATAGGCAGAGGGCCAGATAATTCACAAATATATGGAGGCTCAACAACACAGTCTTAAACAACCAGTGGGTCAAGGAAGAAATTACAAGAAAAATCAGTAAATATCTTGAGGCAAATGAAAATGAAAACACAACATATCAAAATTCATGGGATGCAACAAAGGCAGGGCTGAGAAGGAAATGTATTGCCCTAAATGCCTATATTAAAAAAGAAGAAAGAGCAAAAATTGAGGAATTAACTGTTCACTTGGAAGAACTAGAGAAAGAACAGTAAACTAACCACAAAGCAAGCAAATGGAAAGAAGTAATGAAGATTAGACCAGAAATAAATGAAATTGAGAACATGAAAACAATTGAGAAAATCAACAAAACCAGAAGTTAGTTCTATGAGAAAATCTATAAAATTGATGGAACCTTAGCAAGGTTGACAAAAAGAAGAGAGAGGATGCAAATAAATAAAATCAGAAATGGAAGAGGAGGCATAACCACTGACCCCACAGAAAAAACGGAGGTAATGAGAGGATACCATGAACAACTTTATGCTAATAAACTAGACAATATAGTTGAAATGGACAACTTCTTAGAAAGGCATGAACAACCAGCATTGACTCGAAAAGAAATAGGTAACCTCAATAAACCAATCACAAGTAAAGAAATTGAACTTGTCATTAAAAAGCTCCAAAAAAGAAGAGTTCAGGACCAGATGGCTTCACATGTGAATTCTACTAAGCATTCAAGAAAGAATTAGTACCAATCCTTCTCAAACTCTTCAAAAAATTCGAAGAGGAGGGAAGGCTACCTAACTCATTCTATGAAGCCAACATTACCCTCATACCAAAACCAAACAAAGATACTACAAGAAAAAAAAATTACAGACCAATCTCTCTAATGAATATAGATGCAAAAATCCTCAACAAAATTCTTGCAAATCAAATTCAGCAGCACATTAAAAGAATTGTACACCATGTCCAAGTAGGATTCATCCCAGGTATGCAAGGATGCTTCAACATAAGAAAATCAATTGATGTAATACATCATATCAACAAATTAAAGCAGAAAAACCACATGATCATCTCGATTGATGCAGAAAAGGTATTTGACAAAGTTGAATATCCTTTCTTGTTGAAAACACTCCAAAGGATAGGAATAGAATGGAACTTCCTCAACATGATAAAGGGAATATATGAAAAATCCACAGCTAACATCATCCTCAATGGGGAAACACTGAAAACTCTCCCCCTAAGATCAGGAACAAGACAAGGATGTCCACTGTCACCACTGTTATTTAACATTGTGTTGGAAGTTCTAGCCAGAACAATTAGACAAGAAAAAGAAATACAAGGCATCAAAATTGGAAAGGAAAATGTAAAACTCTCACTGTTTGCAGATGATATGATACTATATGTTGAAAATCCTGAAAAATCTACAGCAAATCTACTAGAGCTAATAAATGAGTACAGCAAAGTGGTAGGTTACAAGATCAACACTCAAATGTCTGTAGTGTTTCTATACACTAGTAATGAGCAATGTGAGGGGGAAATCAAGAAAAAAAAGTCCATTTACAATTGCAACCAAAAGAATAAAATATTTAGAAATAAATTTAACTAAGGATACAAAAGACTGATACAAAGAAAACTGTAAGAAATTGCTAAAAGAAATCACAGAAGACCTAAATAAATGGAAAGGCATATCATGTTCATGAATTGGAAGACTAAATATAGTTAAGATGTCAATTCTACCTAAATTGATTTATAGATTCGATTCAATGCAATGCCAATTAAAATCCCAAAAACTTACTTTGAAGAAATAGAAAAACTAATAACCAAATTTATCTGGAAAGGCAGCGTGCCCTGAATAGCTAAAAATATCCTGAAAAAGAAAAATGAAGTCAGAGGTCTCACACTATCTGTGTATTACAAAGCTACAGTGGTCAAAACAGCATGGTACTGGCATAAAGATAGATATACTGACCAATGGAATCAAATAGAGTTTTCAGATATAGACCCTGTCATCCATGGACAATTGATCTTTGATAAGGCAGTCAAACCAACTCACCTGGGACAGAACAGTCTTTCCAATAAATGGCACCTAGAGAACTGGATAATCACATGCAAAAGAATAAAAGAGGATCCATATCCCACATCCTATACAAAAATTAACTCAAAATGGATCAAAGACCTAAACATTAGATCTAAGATCATAAAACTTTTAGAAGAAAATGTAGGGAAATATCTTTAAAAACTTATAATAGGAGGCAGTTTCCCAGATCTTACACCCAAAGCATGAGCATTGAAGAAAGAAATAGATAAATGGAAATTCCTCAAAATGAAGCACTTTGGTACCTCAAAGAGCTTTGTCAAGTAATTAAAAGGCAGCTTACACAATGGAAGACAATATTTGGAAATGATGCATCACATAAGGGTCTGGATTCCAGAATATATAAAGAGATTGTTCAACTCAACAACAAAAAGACAAACAACCTAATTACAAAATGGGCAAAAGCCATGAACAGACATTTCTCAGAAGAGGAAATACAAATGGCTAAAAGCACAGGAAAAGATGCTCAACTTCCCTGGCTATTAGGGAAATGCAAATCAAAACCACACTGAGATATCGTCTCACACCCACCAGAATGACCATTTTCAATAAAACAGAAAACGACAAGTGCTGGAGAGGATGTGGAGAAAGAGGCACACTTATCCACTGTTGGTGGGAATGTCAAATGGTACAACTGCTGTGGAAGGCAGTTTGGCCGTTCCTCAGGAAGCTAAGTATAGAATTGCCATATTCAGAGGACATGAGGGCAAGGACACAAATGAACATTTGCACACTAATGATTATAGCAGCATTATTTATAATTGCTAAGAGATGGAAACAACCAAAATGTTCATCAAAAGACGAGTGGCTAAACAAGCTGTGGTATACACATATGATGGAATATTATGCATCTGTAAGACAGAATAAAGTCATGAAGCATGTGACAACATCGATGGACCTTGAGGACATTATGTTGAGATTAGCCAGAAACAAAAGGACAAATACTGTATGGTCTCACTGATATGCACTGACATTAGTGAATGAACTTGGAGAATTTCAGTTAAGAACAGAGACCATTAGGAGATAGAAATAGGGTAGATATTGGGTAATTGGAACTGAAGAGATACAGATTGTGCAATAGGACTGATTGTAAAAATTCAGAAATGGATAGCACATACTGCCTAACTGTAATACAATAATGTTAGAACACTGAATGAAGCTGAATGTGAGAACGATAGAGGGAGGAGGGTTGGGGGCACAAATGAAACCAGAAGGAACGATAGATGATAAAGACTGAGATGGTATAATCTAGGAATGCCTAGAGTGTATAATGATAGTGACTAAATGTACAAATTAAAACATGTTTTTGCATGAGGAAGAACAAAGGAATGTCAATTTTTAGGGTATTGAATATTGCAGGGTATTGAAAATAGATGATAATTCATATTTTAAAACTTTAATTTATGCGTGAGACTAAAGCCAAAAAAATGTTAATTTGGTACAAAATTTATATTTCTACTAGTGCATTTCCTAATATAACTTATATGGATAGTTTAATTGAACACCTTAAGTACATGGAACCTTGAATAGGGCACGAGATTTTTGTAGGTTTATCCACAATGATGCCCCAATAAATCCAGAGTGATTTGAACAGTGAATTAAAAACTACTTGCAAAGTCCCCTTTGGGGAATGGTGAGAAAGGGGGAAAATTCAACTTACCATTTGGAGAATTTCTGATATTCTTGCAACCAGTGGGGACAACCAAATTAATAGGCTGAGCCCTCAATCTTGGGGTTTGTTCATATGAAACTTATCCCTGCAAAGGATAGACTAATCCTACATAAAATTAGGCCTAAGAGTCACCCCCAGAGAACCTCTTTTGTTTCTCAGATGTGGCCTCTCTCTCTCAGCCAACATGGCAAGCAAACTCACCGTACTCCCCGCCTCTATGTGGAATATGACTCCCAGGGTGTAAACCTCACTGATAATGTGGGAAGGAAATCCTAGAATGAGCTGGGACTCAGCATGAAGGGATTAAGAAAACCTTGACTGAAAAGGGGAAGAGAGAAATGAGACAAAATAAAGTGTGAGTGGCTGAGAGATTTCAGAGTTGAGAGGTTCTCCTGGAGGTATTCTTGTGCATTATATAGACATCCCTTTTTTAGTTTAAGATATACTAGGCTGGAGGGAAGTGTCTGAAGCTGTAGAGCTGTGTTCCAGTAGCCTTGTTTCTTGAAGATGATTGTATAATGATATAGCTTTTGTAATGTGACAGTGTGATTGTGAAAACCTTGTCTGATACTCCTTTTATTTATGTATGGACAGATGAGTAAAACATATGGATTGAAAATAAATAATAGGGGGAACAAATATTAAAATTAAAAAATATATATTGGGTAGATGGAAATACTAGTGGTCAATGAGAGGGAGGGGTAAGGGGTATGGTATATAAGAGCTTTTTCTTTTTTCTTTCTTTTGTTTTTCTGGAGTTATACAAATGTTCTAAGAGGTGATCTTGTGATGAATATACAACTGTGTGATGATATTGTGAGCCATTGATTGTACACCATGTATGGAATGTTTGTATGTTAAGAATGTATGTGCTTGTACATTGTTTTATCAATTTAAAAAAAAATGAAGTCCAAAAAAGAAAGATCAGAAAATTACAAGTGCTGGTGAGGATGTGGGGAAACAGGACCCTCATACATTGTTGGTGGGAATGTAAAATGGTGCAACCACTGTGAAAACAGTTTGATGGTTCCTCAGAAAGTTAGGTATAGAATTACCATATGACCCAAGCAATCCCATTTCTGGCATATGCCCAAAAGATTTGAAAGAAGGGGATACAAAGCAGATATTTGCACAATAATATCCAACCATTAAATGGATAAATAAAATGTGGTATAGCCATACAATAAATATTATTTGGCCATACAAAGGAATGAAGTTCTGTTACATGCTATAACATAGGTGAACTCTGAAGGCATTATGTTGAGTAAAATCATTCAGACACAAAAAGACAAATATTGTGTGATCTCGCTTACATGAAATTCCTAGAAGAAGCAAATTTCGTAGAGACAGATGGTGGGTTATGGACGACCAGAGGTCAGTAGGCGGGGATGGGGCAGTGCAGGAAGAGGGAGTTTTAGCTTAATGGGTGAGTACTTGCTGTTTGAGGTGATGAAAAAGTAGAGGTAATGGATGTCAGTGATGGTAGCACAATATCATGAATATACTTACTATTAGTGAATTGTAATGTTAAAATACAATGCGTATTTGTTACTGCACTAGACAGTTCCCAAAGAAAGGATGCATACTATATGATTCCACTTACATGGCATTCTGGGAACGGAAGACATCTGTGGTTGTCAAGAGGCAGGGATGGATGGAGGTAGGTTAACCACAAAGCGGCAAGTGGGAAGTGTTATGTGAAAGAACTCTCCTCTATCTTGATTGTGGTGGTGGCTGTATGACTGAATGCACTTGTCAACATTTGTAGAAATGCATATAAAAAAGGTAATTTTTACTGTACATAAATTATGCCTTAATATTTTTAAAATGAAGGAAAAAAGTTACTGCAGAAAGTGGAAGCATGAACTGACTGAGGAAATACAGGTGGGCATCCTGGATGGTGCTAGGGTCACGTGAGGCTGAGTGCTACTTCACGGTGGGTCCAACCTTCCCAGTGGAGCTTAGCCCTGTGGTCCATGAGGATGAAGCAGGTGGATGGGTTTATCCATAGTTGGGGTTTGGTCAGAAGCAGATTTTAAAGACAGAGGTGCAAGGGAGCTTAGAGCATTTGTTCTTATTTATTGAAATGATGGATTAAGAAAGACAGTGAAGAAGAAAGGAGAACACTGACAGGGGAAAGTAACGTTCTGGAGAACTCAATGGGACTCATGAACAATCATCTTGGGGTTGGGAGACAAGCTCCTGTGGGCTTTCAGGACCTCTAAGGACCCTTCCAATTCTAAGCTTCTGGGAAGCTAAGTGATAATTATAACAAAGCAAATGTGCTCAGTCACATTTGCCAAGGTACGAAACACCACAGAAGCAGATGGCATAAAGAAATTGGTCCCAAGTTGGGGGAGTGGGGGAGGCTGCTGGTGGGTGGTAACATTTCTGCTGAGCTTCGAAGGAGGAGGATTCTGAGAAGCAGAGGTGAAGATGGGAGGTAGGAGGAAAGGAGGAGAAGAGATGCATCCCAGACAGATGGGAGAGTGGAGAAGAGACTTGGGGGCAGGAAAGTATGTGGAGCAATTGGGAGAGGGAAAGTCAGGCTGGAGAGATAGGCACAGAGCCATTTTAGAGAACTACATGTCTGAATGCCAGGATAAAGAATTTGGCTTCCATGTATAGACAGTGGGTCCCTGTGGGAAGGACTGCTGGTTAGTCCCCAATATTCGTTCTCCCCTTCTTCCATAATAATAGAAACTATGGATTTCAGCTGAATCTATGACCATCGGAATAATGATCACATAGCTAGACTCAGCAATTCTGCTCCTGGGTAAATACCCAAGAGAAACAAAGACATGTGTCTACCCAGAGATGTGTACAAGAATGTCCATAGCAGGTCTATTAGGAATAGCTCAAAACTGGAAACAGTTCATTTGCCCCAATGGGTAAATAAATCATAGTAGAATGCTACAGAGCAATTAAAAAGCACAAACTAACGTTACATGCAACACGGATGGATCTCACAGACTGAAGGCTGAGTGAAAAGAGCCAGACTAAAATGATTCCATGCTGAATGTCTTAATGCATTCAAAGTTGAAAAATAGGCAAAAGTAATGTATAACAATAGAGAACAGGGAAGCAGTTACCTTAGAGTAGGTATCACTTGGGAACAGACACAAGGGATCCTGCTGAGACACTGAAATGCTTTCTGTATCTTGATCCTGATTGTGATTGCCCAGGAATATACATATGTACAAATTTACCGAGCAGTATACTTAAGTTTTGTCTACTGTACCCAAATGCCCCCGCCTTCCTCAAAGTTACATGTGGCTATAGACTAAGTATTAGTCTATGAGATGTAAGTGGAAATTGTGTGTGAAATTTTTACAAAGGGTCCTTAAAGGAAGGGACTGGGATCTTTTCTCCTTTCTTCCTGCTGGCTAGAAGGTGGATATCATGGCTGACACTACAGCAGCCCCATTGTTCTATGAGGTAAACTTGAGTATGCATATCACACATGACAGAAGCAAGATCAAAAGAGCCTGGGCCACTGAGACCATGGAATATGGCAGTGGCCCTTACTCCTCAAAAGGAAGAGAAATGAAATTTTGTCATGTTTCAGTGGCTGCTATTTGAGTTTTTCTGTAATAAACAGTCAAACCCAATCATAACTAAACACAGATGTCATCGAGGACATGTGAGCAACAAACAGAAGGACAAGAGCCAAGGTGAACTTTGGGAAGCCTTGGAAAGGGTGCACTAAACCTTTTGGGCATTCTTACACATGTCTTTGGGTAGATATATGTTTTTGTTTCTCTTGGGTATTTACCCAGGAGCAGAATTGCTGACTCTGGATATGTGGTTGTGCCGGTGTGAATCCGTGGTGGACCCCAGAAAAAACCATATCCTTTAATCCTCATTCAGTACTGCTGGCTGGGAACTTTTTGATTGTTCCCATGGAGATGTGACTCACCCGATTGTGGGTATTAACTTTTGATTAGAGGGAGATGTGACTCCACCCATTCCAGGTGGGCCTTGACTGGAATCCTTTAAAAGAGGATACATTTTGAAGAGAGTCCTTTTTTTAGAGCCACAAAAATGATGACAGCCAGAGCCCATGCCGCCAGAGACCTTTGGAGATGAAGAAGGAATACGTTCCCAGGGGAGCTTCATGAAACAAGAAGCCTGGAGAGGAAGCTAGCAGATGTTATGTTCGCCATGTGCCTTTCCAGTTGAAAGAGAAACTCTGAACTTCATTGACCTTCCTTGAGTGAAGGTAACCTCTTCTTAGTGCCTTAATTTGGACATTTTGCTTTAATTGGGACATTTTCATGGCCTAGAACTGTAAACTTGCAGCTTAATAAATTTCCCCTTGTTAATTCCATTTCTGGTACATTGCATTCTGGCAGCTAGCAAACTAGAACAGTGGTCGTTGTTCCAGAAAGTCATCTGGGAAGGAAAGAGGGCAGTTATTGAATGATTTCGTTTGTCCTGGCAGGAGATGTGTTGGTTCCTAACAAACACAGTAATGGTGGGGATGGACCCAGAAGACACTGAGGAGATTGATACTGGATGTGGGGATGATGACAATAGAGTCAGGGTTCAAATTTTCAAAGCTGGGAATTGGGAAAATTATGATCTTTGATGAGCACAACAGGAAACAGGATTAGGAGAAGATTTGAAAATTAGGATATGAACAAGATAAGTACTTTCATTTTCCTTTCTTGTTCACATTCTAATTTTCTGGTCTTGTTGAGACCCCACACTAATTTCTTCCCTCCTGTTGGGCTTGTGCTAATAAAGAACCTCTTTCAACAAAATCCAGGGAAGGGTAACTGAGGGGGTCAGGGGGCAATAGGGGTATTACTCACTGACTGCTTTTGTAAGGGGTGCTTTCACACATTCACTCACTGAGCTCTCACAGCCCTGTGATAAGGTAGATCCTATTCTATTGTTCCTGTTTTACAGTGCAGGAGATCAAGACTCAGGTTATGTGGCTACCAAAGTGCCACAGTTAATCAGAGACCTGGATTTGAAGTCTGGGTCTCCAAAGTCCGGGCTCCTAAGTCCAACAGTACATACACTATTCATTAGATGGTCTCTCTGAGACTTTATCCCCAACCTTTAAGGGGACGGTGTGGTGGTCTGAAGCTGTTATGTACCCCAGTAAAGGCCATATTCCTTTCATCCATTCCTGTAGATGTAGACCAATAGTGGGTGGGACATTTGGGTCAGGTTATTTCAACTGAGATGTGACCCAGTCCATTCAAAGTAACTTTTAATCCTTTTACTGGAGTCTTTTATAAGGGATGAAATAAAGATGAGTTAAGCTCACAGAGAAAAGCCCCAGAGAAGCTGAATTAATCAATTCAGATTAATAAGGGCATCTGAGGAAGGAAAAAGCACACGGTATCCTGCCTGAACCTTAAACACTCAGGTGAATGAACTGTAAATAGAGATAGTCAAACTCAGCAATTCTTGGCAGATACGGGTACTCCTCTTTCTACATTAAACACTGACACCTTTGCTCAGAGGAAAACAGAAGAAGCCACTGGAACAAGAAGCTGAAAGCAACAAGCAACAACAGAAGGACCAGCAGATGGCAGCCATGGGACAGAGGAACCCTGGATGCTGGCAGCCTGTCTTCAGAGCCCAGGTATCATCCTGTTGATGTTTTGAGTTAGACATTTTCATGGCCTAAGAACTGCAAATTGTAAGTTAATGAATCCCCATTGTAAAAGCCAACCCATTTCTGGTATATTGCATTCTGGCAGTTTTAGCAAACCAAAACACCTGGCCCCTGATCCCAAAGGCCTGGGTTTCTGTTCTGCTGCTAACTACATGTGTCAGCAAGCCCTCATTCAAAACCAGAAATCAGAGTGGGATTAAGCCCCTTTATATCTGAACTATAATATCTAGCAGTACATTGTGAAAGAGCTTTAGAACAAAAATGAGCAGGACCCAAAATAAGTCTGTAGCCCTGCAGACCCAATACACCAACAGGGGGTGCTTGTTGATATTATAAACAGAAGGACACTGGGAAATGAAGTCCCCATTGTGTAAAGAAAAATCCCTCAATTCAGATTAATAAGGGCATCTGAGGAAGGAAAAAGCCCCCGGTATCCTGCCTGGACCTTAAACACTCAGGTGAATGAACTGTAAATGGAGATAGTCAGACTCAGCAATTCCTGGGAGATACGGGTACTCCTCTTTCTACATTAAACACTGACATCTTTGCTCAACCTCTTTTCTTCCTCTGGGGAAACATAGCAGACAGGTGGCAGGTATTTGAAATATAATTTCCTAGTCCCAGCCCTTAGCTATAAACTTTGGGCCCTTGAATGAAAAAGCATTCCTTCCTGCTCTGCGATACAACCCCTACAGATTTAATAGGGATAGACTGACTTTGCAATGGAATTGTAATATGAAATGCACACCAGAAGTGCTATATCTTGACACAGCAGAGGACTCCTCTATTCAAAATCAAGTTGTCTGCTCTGGATATACCTTTGCTTTCTCCATTATATTTAATGCAGACCCCAGATAAGGAACTGGATATTGTACCTGACATTCAATGGGCTAAAAATTCCATGACATAGGAAAAATAATTGGGGCAGAACCTGTGAAGTTCAGATAGATCCTTCCAAATCATTAGCCCAACTTCCTCAGTATCCATCAAATCCAGAAGCACAGTCAGGGCTCAAACCTACATTTAAAAGACTTATATCCAAATGTCTTCTCATACCTGCACTAAAGGATGAGGATATCGATTTGTTCAAGACCTCAGGGTCAGAACCTCAGATCTACATAAAGGAAGAGCATTCAAGAAGGAATAAGTGAAGGTAAAATAAAATATTTTATTTTTCTTATTCTTAATGGATGTGTTAGTTTGCAAGCTGCCAGAATGCGATGTAACAGAACTGGAACAGCTTTTTAAAAGGGAAATTTAATAAGTTACAAGTTGACAGTTCTAAGCCTATAAAATTGTTCAAACTAAGGCATCCAGTAAAAGATACCTTAATTCAAGGAAGGCCAATGGGTCAGGAACCCCTCTGTCAGCTGGGTAGTCATGTGGCTGGCATCTGCTTGTCCCTTGCTCTGGGCTCCATTGCCTTCAGCCTCTGTTCCTGTGGGGGTTCCTCACTTTGCTTCTCCAGGGCTGGCTTTCATCTCTTGACTTCCCTCAGCTCTCTAGGTTCTGGCTTGCTTAACATCTCATGGCGATGTCTGCTGGGCTCCAAGCATCTCCAAACATCTGTGTCTCTGTTCTCCAAGTGTCAGCATCTGTGTCAGCTCTGCTCTGAAGTTTTTATCAGCTCCGTTGTTTCTGACTCCCTCCAGAATGTTTCCTCTTTGAAAGGATTCCAGTAAACTAATCAAGACCCACCTGGAATGGGTGGAGTCACATCTCCATCTAATCAAATGGCTACACCTACAATTGGGTGTGTCACATCTCGGTGGAGACAATCCAATCAAATGTTTCTGCCCTACCGTACTGAATAAGGATTAAAAGAAATGGCTGCCTCCACAAGATTGAATCAGGATTAAAACATGTCTTTTCTGGGACACATAACATTTTCAAACCAGCACAATGGATCTAACAGATAATGGTTTGTTCAACAAAATAATAGCTACAATATACTGGATGATTATTGCTTTGGGATAAATAAAGTATATGACAGAAATATCCCGAGAAATAATGATTGTGGTCTCTAGCTTTCCCTGGATTAGTCAATTTCTCACAAGTGAGAAAATGACCAAAAGTGGGGACAAATGGACAATGGCCAGACCATGTATTAAAACAGAACTCTGATCTACAACCTGCAGCAACCAGCTGGGAAACAAAACCACAATCTCTATGGTAATCAGGCCACACCGTCATGACTTGGCCATTGCTGCCAGCTTCCCTAGTTTTCCCCTTTCTTCCCACTTCACATTTTTCCAAATGTTACTTCCAAAACAAATGTTTTATGTCATTCTCCCGACCCTGATCACCTTCATGATGTGCAAAGTGGTCATGGACATCAAGAGGCAGGAAGGGCCACGTGGCAGGTGTCATCACCAGGAACCAACCCCCTAAGGTCAAGAACCAATTTGTGCTGCTGTCTTAGTTTACCAAGTCAGCTATGACAAATACCATGCACCGTTTGGTTAAGCAATGGCAATTTATTGGCTTACACTTTGTAGGCTAGGAATCCAACTTCAAGGTATCCACAGGCCACGTTTTGACCCAAAGTCTGTAGAGTTTGTCAGCACTCCTTGGGGTCCCTTGGGTTGTAGAATGAATTTCTGCCTCCAACACATGGAGCTCTCTTTCTCCTTCTCTGGCTTCTCCTTCCATGTCCAATTTCCTTTGTCATATTGGATTAAGGCCCAACTTCCTTCCATTTGGCTTCACTTTAATAACATACTCAAAGATCCAATTTACAGATGGATTTACATAGGACTGGGAGTTAGGACTTGAAAGTGTCTTCTGTGCAGGACATGAGTCAATCACCAACAGTTGCCCTCTCTAATGTTTAGAACTCCTAGCAGCATTAACTTATGAAATCACTAATTCACTCAGGTGTTCATTCAGCAAACAGTTCCTGAGCATTGGCTTCACATCAGACCCTTTCTAGAAGCTAGTTCACGAAGGGAGGATCATACGATCCCAAGTTTTCAAATGAGGAGTCTGAAGTTCAGAGCAATTCAGCAGCATGCCCACAGTCACAGAGCTGGTGAGGGCAGAGCAAGCCCAGGTCTGCTAACTTCTGATGTCGTGGTAGTTTCACCAGCAGACTGCCACCACCGCTGGGGAAAGGCACACGGGATAGGCAAGAAGCCTCAATCCCTTGGTTCCTTAGGGCTCATTTTCACTGGAAATCTCATACTCCAACATAAAGTGTTGCAGAATACTGGTGACTTCACCTTGCTGGAAGAAGCCAGGTGAAAGAATCTCTGCAGGATGTTGGGATGAGGGTGGGGGCACCGTGGGGATGGGCCCCTTAGAGAACAAATGAAGGGCTTCTGTGGAACTGCCTATCAAGTGATCCCTTAAAAAATGCAACAGACAATCTTAATTATGTGGACTCGGTCTATGGAAGTGGTGACACCTGGGATGTATTCAGAGCAGCTGTGGGTGTGTCCTGGAGGTAAATGTAGAATGTCAGGTAATTTCCGTGATTGCTTCAGGAAATGTTTGCATAATGATGGACTCAGCCATCTGGGGCTCAGGCTGAGTTTCTGTACTGGAGACTCTGTTGGGAAGGATACTGCTGTGCTGAACAGGGGACATCTCAGTCTTAGGGTTTGGCTGACAGCCACTATCCTGGAGAAACCACAGGTCCCAAACACACGGATGCCTTGTGGAGGTGGGGCAACCTTCTGGTAGGTCCAGAGCTGTCCGTGCTGGTAAAGTCAGCCTGGATGAGAAGATGAGTGTGTATGGCCCCCTTTCGACCTAACTGAGAACTATGGGTTGGTTAAACCTTTGATGTTTAAAATATCATTTGCCTGCTGTTAAGGGTCAAAATAAGTCTGCCTTAAGAGAAATGTGGCAATATGTATTAAGAACTTTGCAAATGTTCATTGCTTTTGACCTACCCAGCAAGTCCTACTTCGGGAATTTTATCCTAAGGAAAAGATAGGGAATGAATATAATATTTTAGCAATGAAGATACTCATTTCAGTGTGATTTTATAATAGGAAAAGAACTGTGAACCATCAAACCCCACAACTTTAGGGAAGCAGTTACATAAACCATGGTGCCTCTCTAGATGTACCTCCCCAGGATGTATTATTAAAATGAAGTTTTACAGGGCATGGGTGGTTCAGTAGTAAAATACTTGCCTTCCATGTGGGAGACCCAGGTTAGATTCCTGGACCATGCGCCCACACACAAAAGAAGATGTTTATGAGGAAGTATTATGTGTTCAAGGAGCATGAGGTATACAACATATTCTCAAATGTTCAGAAAATAGCTAAGATGATATATAGATGATAAATAGGTGAGGATAGGTAGATGATAGGTGATAATAGATGAGAGACAGATAGATGGGTGATGGGGGAGGGGAGGGAGAGAGAGAGAAAGAGAGACTGACATGGCAAACTAGTAAAATATTAAAATTGGAGTGTCTGGGTACCTGGCCAGGGGTACATTGGAGTTCTCTGTATGCATTTTGTATTATTTCTCCAACTGTCCTGTAAGTTTGAAATTATTTCGAAGCTAAAAATTTAAAAAAATTGTTTATGACAAAAATATAGTGACATGAAAAAACAAAGATACAAAGTTATTTGCGGTCACAATTCTGTTAAAAATGGATAAGAGTTATGGTCGCAGAAGAGACACTGCTGAAGTTCCTGCCACGTCAGGGATTTCTGGCTCTTTCCTCTTCACCTTAAATTTGAGTGTCGTTTATAAATAATCAAATGCAGCAAAAGCCAATGCTATCAAGCTAATGTTTCAAAACTAGGAAAAGAGATGAAAAAGAGCGGTTTGACCCTACTCAGTTTCAGGACCATATTATTCAAGGCTTACCTGAAAATGGTACTGATTTGGAAGCAGTAGCAAAGTGTCTTGATGCTTCTGGAACAAAACTGGATAATTTGCAACATGCAGAAACACTCTTTGCTGTTCTGGGGGCTGATGGAATACAGGCCCAGGTGGTAACTGGCAGATGGCATGATGCAGACAGACGTCTGCATGTTCACAGCACAAAGAGACCTAGAGACCATGCAAGCATTTGCTCGGGTTTTTAACAAGTGAATCAGGTGCTACAAATACTCAGAAAAGTTTTGAAGATGGAGTTAAAAAGCTGCTTCTGTTCTTAAAGGGTTTTTCAGAGTTGGAAAGAAACAAGTTGGCTATGTTGACTGGTGTTCTTCTGGCTAAGAGGACAAAATGCATCCATTCTTAATAGGCTTTATAATGAGAATTTGGATAAAGAAGGGGCTTCAGCAGCTTTTACTATAAAGCTCTTTAAATCATGGATAAATGAAAAAGATATTAATACAATCGCTGCAAGTCTTTGGAAAGTCAGCATGGATAACAGGCTGATGGAACTTTTTCCTGCCAATAAGCAAAGCATCAAACATTTCACACCATATTTTAGTGAGACAGGCTTGAAAGAGCTCGCAGAGTTATGTTCGGAATCAGCAACCCACAGGGGCTTGTAAAGAGCTCCAGAAAGAACTTCAAGAACAGATGTCATGTGGTGATCCATTTAAGGATGTCATTTTATATGTCAAGGAGGAGATGGGAAAAATACATCCCAGACCTCACTGTCATTGGAATAGTCTGTAATGAGCACTGTGGAATGGAACAAAAAAGAGAACTTACAGCAGGACAAGCCGTCAAGCACTTGCAGCAGATTCAGGGTCAGGCAGAGCTGACTCTGTTACTGAAGATTCAGGAGTCCTGCCATGACAACGTTCATTTCACAAAAGCCTTCCAGAAAATAGTGGTGCCCATTAATAAAGCTGCAGTCCTGAGTGAAGAGCCTGTTCTGAAGAGGTATAAAAATGCACATGTTGCAAAGGGGAAAAGTGTCTTCCTTGAGCAAATGAAAAAAATTGCAGAGTGGCTCAAAAATGCTGAGAAGGATCTGAGCCTGAAGCTGAAAAAGCTGACTGAATTTTGAAACTATGCCCTTAGTAAAGCAAGCAGGAGTTGTAGATAAACTATGTCTCATGTGTCCTGGTTTTTATATCTTCCTACCTCCCTATATTAAGCATGATATAAGGGCTTCCGTGGCAAATTTTATTTTGACTGTTATTTTAACTGAAAATGTTAAATGTTTATGATAATAAAAAAATAAAAATTTAACTATGTTTTTTTAGGTATAGCTTTTAAAACCATGTTTTAAGTAGCTACAAGAGCTATAAATTTGAATTGAATGTTGCATTCTTTTTTCAGTTATTTTTTACCTCCTGTTTTTTCTATTGTAATCATGTAATTAAAGGCCTTCCACAGTGAGTGGTTTACTTTATTTCCTGGGTTTTCTAAAGTGTTCAAGATATGATTTGGTTCAAAACATTTTGTTATAAAAATTCTGTTTGCAAATTAGACTGTAAAGGTATCCAAAGTCTCAAAAAGCAAAGATTTTGCATGGTAATTTGATATGAAATGAAGACGTGGCATATTTTATGCCCAGGGCCCTATTTGTCAATAACAATCTTATATACAATAATTGAATTCATTAATATGAATCTTGAGTATTTAGTCCATTGCTGCATGTTAATGTGTTTTCTTGCATTTTTGACCCCAGATGTCCTTAAGCTCAGTGGTTTGCTCTGGTTTCATTCCCTAGTAAAGCTATGAAGAACAAACTTGAAAATGAGGTCTTTTTGAATCATATATGGCAGAGATGTTGAAGTTGACCTTTTCCTATTGAGAAATCGCATTCAGTTAATATAGTTATATCCCAAACAAATGGGCATTCTTTTCAGACAACCATTCTCAAGTATACCTTAAAGAAATATCTGGTCATTCAAAGTATTTGTTCTCATAATAGACTTAATAGGATTGATAAGAAAGAGTCCAAAAAGGAGTGCAAGTAAAGGAAATGACTGATGTATAAATGCAATAAAAACAGTTCTAAATGGGAGGTAATATAACTCACACTTCTTTTTTACTTAGAGTATTTGTTACAAAGAGTGCAGTGCAGTGAAAATAATACATTCCCACCTGGTCATACTGAACTGGCTTCATTCTCTTAACATATCCCAAGTGATTCAATCATTGGACTATTAACTCCCTAGTTGCCATTTTTTAATTACGTTGAGCCAAACATTACTTCTGTATGATTGATCCATTTATTTTAATGCTGCCTTTAATTTTTATCTTTCTTTTCTTGCTGCTACTCATCTATGTATGTTGTCACTAGAAAACAAAACGTGTGGCCACATTTTTGGTGGAAAGAGTTCATGTTAAAAGTGAACATTTTGAGGATTTTCTGATTAGCCTGGAGTAATGCCACCAGAGACTGAGTGGAAATTACCCCTTTCTAAGATACAATCTAATGAGCCAAGAATTTAGTCTTTAAAAATTCATCTTGAGGGAACATTTTAGTCTATAAGCTGCCGAAAATGCGCTTTATCTGAAACAGAATGGTTTTTTAAAAAGGGAATGTATTGAGCTGCAAGTTTACAATTCTAAGCCTCTAAAAGTGCCCAAATTAAGGCATCCAGCAAAAGATAACTTGGTTCAAGAAGGCCGATGATGTTCAGGGTTTCTCTCTCAGCTGGGAAGGCACATGGTAACGTCTGCTAGCTTTCTCTCCTCATTTCATAAGGTTTTCAATGGCTTCCCCAGGGCTCTGTCTGTTTTGTTGGCTCGGTCAGTTCTGGTAGCTGTTACGCTTTTTCCGAAATGGTTCTCTCTTAAAGGGCTCCAGTAACCCCACACTGAATGGGTGGAGACGCATCTCCATGGAAACCATCTAATCAAAAGTTACCACCCACAACAGGGTGGGTCACATCTCCATGGAAACAATCAAAAAAGATTCCACCCAGCAATAATGAGTGAGGATTAAAGGACATGACTTTTCTGGGGTAAATAATGGCTTCAAACTGGCACAGGAATAACGTGTAATATAAATTAAAATAAAGATAGAGTAGCTGTATGAAGAAGATCATTATTATACCTGATAATATGTGAATGGGGTGAATTTGTTAAATGAATAACTTTGATAAAGTTTTGTGCACAGGCAAAATTGTTACTCACTAGGTTTCTACATAGTAATCTGCTTTAACTTTGTACTTTATAGTCCTCAAAAGGCTTTTCAAAAATAAGTAAAGAGATCGCTTCTGGGAAGATGGCTGACTAGAGCAGCCTGAGATTAGCCCAGCTCCATGGAAAAGTTAGAGAAGGGACAGGAGGGCGACTGAGGCAGCAATTTGGGAGTGCAGCAGACCTGGGAGAGCCTTCGGCACCACATGCGGCAGCCCTGGTTGCAGAAGCCAAGGAACTGAGAGGCTGAAAGATGGAGCCTGGCATGGAGATGTAGAGCCATGAAGCCCACAAGAGTGCACAGATGGGAACACGGGACTAGGAAGTAAGCCAGGCGGTGTTCCTTGGGTGCGCTACCCTCACCAGCACAACCCCGTGACCAGCGACTCACCCCACATCCCACATACTGAACCCCGTCACCCGCTCCCATTCCCGGCGTTCCAGGTGCCCCCACCCAGCAGCCCCCAGTGCATGTACCTGCCCGCAACCCCAACCCAAGTGCAGCCCAACCCACCTCTCCTGCACCCCTCTGTGCACTACCTCCCTCTCCCTGTTCCCTGCAGGCTGTTGCCAGCACATAAAGGCTGCAGGCACTGACCTCTGCACCTAGGCTACCCCTGCCCATGTGTCGCACAGCCTCACCCCGCCCTCCCTGAGCTCAGCGCATCCATTTACAGCACTCCCAGGCCCACACATGCGCAGAGGCCCCCAATCACGTCATTCAGCTCTGGGAACTGCACTTTACAGCAGTCCTAGACCCGCACATGTGCACAGCCCTCAGCCTCACTTCCCAGCTCTGAGAAAGTGCTGGCCTGTGCAGGCTGCTCACATCTGCCCCCAATCCACAAAGGCATAGCACCGACCTGCTGCCACACCTCTACATATGCACACCAAG
This sequence comes from Myrmecophaga tridactyla, assembly GCA_004026745.1. NCBI lineage: Eukaryota > Metazoa > Chordata > Mammalia > Pilosa > Myrmecophagidae > Myrmecophaga > Myrmecophaga tridactyla. The sequence goes on from PVIY010029515.1 coordinate 30,961, forward strand.
GGCACCGTGCCTTAGACCAGCGCACACCAGGGTTACACCCCCCAGACCAGTGCACCTACATAGCTACATCCTCCCTGGCCGCTTGGCACCCACGTTCACAAGCGCCAGCATAACTTCCCCAATCTGCACCTATACCTGCCCTGAAACAAATCATCGCACAGAGTGCCCCACCCAGTGCCCTACTCCCTGCTGTACAACCATCCTACAAACATAAGACCTAAGACTACTTAAAGAAATCAACTCCCAAAGTAAATCAATCACGATATTTACATGCCACACAGAGAGCAGATCACTAAGCATAGCACAATGCAGACAGATATACTCTGGCCTAAAGACCAAATTAAAACACCTGAGAAGACACAGACATTGGACAACTAATGAAAGATGTTCAGACAACTCTACCTATTAAATAAGCAGGATAGCATATGATATAAAGGAAATCAAGAAGACAGTAGAAGAGCACAAACAGAAATTTGAAAGAATAAATAGAAAAATAGTGGAAATCACAGAGATTAAAGACTCTGCCGACCAAATAAAAGACATACTAGAGGCACACACACCAGATTTGAAGAGACAGAAGAAAGAATAAGTGATATAAAGGACAGGATAACTGACTTCAAAGAATCAAAACAGCAAATTGCAAAGAAGATGGAAAAATTGAATGGGAACTCACGGAAATGAGTCTAAACAAAGTGCACAAATAAAAGAATGATTGGTGTCCTAGAAGAAGAGAGGAGTAAGGGGCTAGGAAGAGTAGTTGAGGATATAATGGGAGAAAACTTCCCAACCCTCATAAAGGACATAAATATACAAGTCAAAGAAGCCCAAAGAACTCCAAACAGAATAAATCCAAATAGGCCATCTCCAAGGCACAAAATCACCAGTCTGTAAATGTTGAAGAGAAGCACATCCTTTGTCCTTTTCATCCATGTTCTTCAATCGGCCTCCATGGATTGTCAAGTAAAACTGCACAGGGTGCAGTGCATGTCAGTTTTCTGCATAACATCATTGAATCTACTTATGAAGTTTCATAAGAAAATCCTGAAAATGAGAGAAGAAAAACAATCTACTACATACAAGGGAAATCAAAGTAGACCGAGTTCAGACTACTCAACCAGCACCCTGGAGGTGAGAAGGCAGTGGTACGGTGAAAGAGAAAGACTCCTAGCCTAGAATTCTGTACCCAGCCCAACTGCCCTTTAAAACTGAGGGAGAGATTAAAGTTTTCACAGTCAAAGAAGTCCTGAAAGAATTTGTCAAAAAGAGGCCAGCCCTACAAGAAATACTAAAAGGAGTTCTGCCAGCTGAAAAAAAAAAAGACA
>PVIY010029516.1:0-31928 GCA_004026745.1 Myrmecophaga tridactyla
CCTCCTCACCTACAGGTCAGCAGAGTGGGGGATCCCGGTCCCCTTCCCCTGCACCCCCTCATCTATAGGCTCAGCACAGGTGGGGGGACCCCACCCCCTCCCTGCACCCCACAGCGGGCCCAGGGCCTCCGCGGCAGCGCGTGGGAAGGGACCTCGAGGAATCCGCGCCCGGGGAAGCCGCCGAGACCAGGAAGGGCAGACACGGAGCCAGCGCTGGGCGAAGACGGGGGGCCCCGTGCCTGGCCGCCCCAGCCGAGGCCACATGGGAAGCTGGGCTGGGAGACAAAGAAGCCCGGGGCCAGCACCTGCCTCCCCACCACGCCCCCTCCAGCCACTCGGGCCTCCAGAGCTTCCCTGGGAGGGGGCGCCTGCGTGGACAGGGGCCCGGGGGTGGCCGTGCTCCCCACAGCCCACCTGCAGGCCCCGGGCCCTGAGATGAAAGCACCGCAGCCCCCACCCCGCACACTGACCATCCACCCACAGGAGGGGCAGAGCCCCGGGGGCGGTGGGGGGGGGCCTCTCCCAGAAAATGACGCAGCAGGAAGGAGACGTGGGGCATCTCTAGAAAACAAACATGCTGAGAAAGTCAAACTGACAGCGGTGGACAGAGCTCGGTGCCCTGTTGTTAACATAAAGGAGACACTGCGTTTGTGCGCCCGTTTGCACACACCTGTGTGAGCACAGAGACCAGCTCCAGGACCATGGATGGGGGGTGGGAGAGGGTGGAGGAAGCGTGGGGGGCGAGTAATAACTTCTTAAAATCATTTCTATCTTAAAATCGTTTCTATTGTAAAATGTTCATTTTTTTCTTGACACGTGTGTACTCTGTATTACTAGTTAAAATGAGCATGTATTGTTTTATAACGTTTTTAAAAGGACTAAATGAGTAGCACGTGGATAAGGAGAAGCTGACGTCGCTGTCGTCGCTGACATTTACAGGGGTGAGAGGTGGCCGTCCTAGCAGACAAGCGGGCGCTTCGAGGACTCTCAAGGACCAAGCGTCCCAGCTCACCAAACCGGCTGGTGGCACTGCCTAGCGGACTAGAATTCACAGGTGGTGCTGGCTGCCCCCGGTGCACTGATCCACTTTCCATGCCACGCCACCAAGGGAAACATTCCTGTGCTAAAGTTCACTGCTCTAGGGGAAAAATCACTCCTCTCCCCACGAACAAACTTAAAAGCGAAGCCCCTTACGGTACAGACAACGCACTGACCTATGCTTTTACGTAAACTCATCTAATCTAGATGGCACACACCTCAGCTGTGCACTACTCAACACAACAACGCTGACATCTCCTGTCGGAGTCTGGGCGTCGGGGAGGCCACGTGGCCAGCACACCGAGCACCATCTCCACGAGCACCTGGCACCTGGGGGAGTAACCGTGGAGACAGCGCCTCGTCGGCAGGCAGGCGCCAAGCTCTGTCTACCACAGCAAAACCATGCTCTCTGAGGCTGAGGCCGAGCCGCAGGCCCGTGCCTGCTGCCCCATGCGCTAGGCTCAGCCGGGAACCAGTGGAGCACAGAGGCAGGCGGGCACCGCCGACCACCTGGTGTGGTGGGGAGCGCCTCCAGCCCCACCTGCGGGCCTCCCAGAGGCAGCCCTGCCAGCTCAAACCAAGGGCTACTCTCGACGCCTCTCGTGGAAGGACCTAGAGAATCCTCATTTTACAGATGTGGAAACTGAGTCACGGCGCTGTCAGGTGAGTCCCCAAGGCACAGAGCCTGGCAGCAGCTGAGCTTCTGTGACCCCAGGAGCCTGCACCAAGAAGCTGAAGGGTGGGGGGCACGAAGGATGTGACCTGTGACTTGGGGCACCCCAACGGGAAACACCCTCCAGGGAGAAAAGCAGCCCAGCATGGGAAGTGGGACCTTCCACGAATGCTTCTACAGAAACCAGTCCCTACTCCTGCACACGCAGCACTTAAACCACTCACCACTTACACTGGAGTTCTAAACAATGATCAGTTGGCTGAATTAAGGTCACAAAATATCCTCCAATATCGATGGCCCTTAAAAACATTTCTCATGGAAAGCTGCAGGTTTGACACTTGCTTTTATTAAGAAACTCAACTTTGAATTCCTGTGGTTTGTGTTCCTTGAGATTCTGAAACGTGGACAGAACTGGGTACTTCTATTTGACACGCGACGGGCAGACGTCCGGCTTAGGTAGCACTTAAAGCAGTCCTGCACCTTCCATGAACATCATTTTTTGGGTGAACGCCTTAAATGAATTATTGCAAAGAAATGACCTGTGATTTTTGGACTTCAGTGACCTGTCAAATGCTCATTGATGATCTGTCAATTGAAGATGGGTCTGATAAAGCTCTGTCTTCTTCAGAAGCTCAATAAACAACAGCAGGTCATTTAATCCATGATGCAGATAGAGCCTCACCAGGGGTTTTCTGACAAACAGGCAACAAAATCGAGTCACCTGGATATTCAGAAAGAACAGCTCTTCCTAACGAGTCTGTCGTAAGAAAAAAATACCACATCTGAAACGCCACAGCTTAAAGAGGATGATAAAAGTCTCCACTTCCCACACGCAGAGCTGCGGCCCCGGCCAGCGTGGGTGACATCTGAGCAAGGACGGGTGAGAAGCACACACATCTGAGCAGGGACGGGTGAGAAGCACACACGTGCTGTCTCTGCCTATGTTACACACAGCCCTGGAAACTAAATCATCACTCCCATCCATGAACAGGCTAAAATCACCAAAAATCCAAACAGAAACAATCTAGAAAAGAAAGGAAATGTTTCTCACTTTCCTCCCCTGGCTCACAAATCACGGAAATGAATCCACAAAGATGTTTCTAGGAGATTCCAGGGAACCGTCCTGAAGATGCCAGTTTTGGTTCCCAACATATCACTAATTCACACGCAGATTTGGGGAACCTCTCCCCTCCCCACCCACCCACACTGTGAAAAGGAGAAAGCTGGCCTCACAGGCAGCAGCTGCATATGGCCTAGAGCTCGTCCTGGAGTGAACTCGGGGTGCACGCTCCTCACCCATGCCCTGCACCCTAAGCCCCATGCCCGCACCCCACACCCCTCACCTCTCACCCAGAGCCCCATACCCACGCTGCCTGGAAGCCTCCTTGCCCAGCGTGTCTGCTGAGGACAGACGTGGGGGGCTCTGACCAGTCTTATTTCTGGTCAACTGGACTCAAAAATGAGCAAGGAACAGCCACTCTGCTCCCCAAACAACACTTTAGACCTGGATCCTAATTTTTAAAGTATTGACCCAGAACCTACCCGGGATAAGCAAAATGAACTCCTCATAAAGAAGTCGTACTTCCTCACTGATGGCACAACCGCACTGATAAAAGGCCTTTCAGAGAAACTGTTATTTAAACCATAGAAATATTTGTTTCCATTGAAATATTCTTAGGCGCCTACTTGAAGTCGTTTGGGTATCTCCATGCATTAAAGCGTTATCGCTCCTACCTTGGCCAAAAGCCCTGTGAAAATAGCTCCCAAATTAAATTCCTAATAAATTAAGTTAATAATTCACCTTCATTAAGTAATTTAATTTCTTTAGTGAGCAATAAATAGTTCTTATGACATTCTTCTAGGACATAAGTACAAATGTTATTTTTCTTCATTAGTTCAGGCTCCTTCCGAGTCCAAGAAGCAAAAGACGCACGCAAAAAGGCAATCTACTTATTATCTTTTGTTTTTGTAACTGTAGCATCACTGAAGAAATTCTACTGTGTTTAGTAAAAATCAAACTACGCAGGAGGTTATTTTCAAAGAAGTGATTTCCTAGAATGTTAAAAATTGGACTTTAATTCTTTTCCAAATATTCAGTAAAATAAACATATATATAAGCAATTAAGGAAATCGCTTACAAATTAAAAACACAAATAGCATTTTCCTAATATTATTTCTAGATACTCTGTCATATATCAAATTTAAAACAGTTACATTTTAAGAGATGACATTTGGCTTATATTGTATTCCCAGCTCTGTCAGAAAATTAAAAAAAAAAAAAAAGAGAGAGATTGGTCACCATCTAAAAGCTATTACATGTGAGTGTCAAGAGCATGCTGCCTGGATTTAGCATATTTGTTAAGTGTGCCCTGGTGGTCAGCACCGCATCTCAGCACTGTCTCCATCGGGCACCACAGGCAGTGCATCACCTCCGTGCAGGCACGAGCAAGGGAAACGGAGGTGAGCGGCAGACGTGAGGTTGGACAGACCCACAGCCACCGAGACAAACCCCGGCAGCTTGTCCTCTTCCAGTGCAGTTTCAGGGAAAGCATCACAGATGGAGAGGCAGAAGAGAGGAAACACACAGGCCAGAAGAACCAAAGCGTTTCCAGCCAAATTTGGCTCAAAAAACATACCCTAAACCAGACGCAGAAAGCACACTTAACCATTGTCTAATGGAATGCAAAAATGTGCCCATAAAATGCAGAGACTTGACACTACCTGTTAGCCAGCACATTCTGTCCAGAGCTCCCACGACTCTTCAGAACCCAAAGGGGAGGCCATCTGGGACACGGCGCCCTCGGGGTAACTAGAGGTTTACCATTTTAAACTGAATTTTATTAAAAATTTTAAACACCAGAAAACCTACATAAAGTATACGTGCTTTTGTCATGTTATTTAAAGCACAATGAACACAATTAAATTTTTCCTGACAAGTAGGGGAAAGAAACATGAACATGTGTGATGCACGTAAGAACTGTTCCTCTCCCACTAAATGACCTACGGCGCTGTATTTTTAAGATTCTGTGTTCTTTTACCGTGGCTTTCCCCATCTTCTCCCCTGCTAACAGATTATCTGCTATCACTTCACACTGTCATCTACGTCGCTTTCCCTTGCTTCCAATTTGATGCTTTAATCTGCAGAGCTGTATATGAATATTAGAACTGCAGATAAATAAAATTTGAGACAGTGAGCAAGGACCCGGAGATATGGTCAATGAATAAATATATGAATTCAGCACATGGTCTAGATACCCAATGTCTTTTATCCTTTCTCATTCTTTGCTTTGTTCTAGAAAAATAACATTGGCAATTAATTGATTTTTAGACAGATGACATTTTACTGGATTTCAAAAAAGATATATACATTTTGATTAAAGTCTCAAAGCCTTATTTATATATCATCACATTAAATGGTCCTAGAGGCCTATAAAGCTATATGTATTCCTTTTTTCACAGATAGGAAAGCAACAGGTAAATGCAGGAGACCCAAACATATTTATAAGAGCAGAGTAAAAACCTACTGCCAATGTTAAATTTCAGTCTATGACTGTAACCAGCAAGGACTCCATCTCCATTTTCAAAACCAAATAAGATCACAAAGAAAGGAAAATTATTTTACGTTAGGTTAAACACGACCGTAAGAAACTACCCCAAACACACGAATTCCCGCTCTCTCTGCAGGCCCAGGCCTGGGCAATAAAGAATAATTACATTATTGAAAAGGAATGGGGCATAGACAGCTAAAATAAATACAATACACACAAATCCATGTGATTTCGTATGTCTGAAAAGACATCTGCACTGACCTGCTGAAAAACTCTGCTAAGGACATCCTGACCGAGACGCGCTTGGAAGACATCTGCAAAGGGTGTTCCTCCAAGGGGCCGCGCCGGCGAGTCAGGAAGAGGTCGCAGTGGACACACTTGTCCAAGCATGTTCCCTACATCTCCTGCCTGAGGGTGTTTGTTTTAGATTCGCATGTAGTCCCACCCACTGTTCCCTGCCGAGTCACTGTGGAAACAGCCTCCCCAGGCCCCGAGGTGGGCTCCTTCTCCAGGCTTCAGCTTCCCGGCGTCTCGCTCCTTCCCCACCCGCCGAGGACGACACACTGGTCCTGCTCCCACAGAGGCGGGGGCGGGGGTCCTTTTCATAATCATTGATGGTTTATCTGCAGAAGGAGGCTTTAAGGCATCCCCTTGTCAACTGATATGTGACTTTTAAAAGAAAAAAAAATTCACTACTGGCCTATCAATTTTGAAGAGCTACTGTGTTTTTTTCAAAGCAGAAAAGCCACAAGGGAAGGCAGCAATAAAAAAAGTACTAAAACTGGAAACGTAAGCACTATATACAAGGGTAAATACCATCATCTGCTAATATAAAAGCTAATTACAAAAGGTAACAAAAAATCAACATCATTCCAAATGCCAGTAATAACCAGCAAAAGCATAAAAGAAAAGTAACCCTATTCACAAGAACAATAATAACAAATTGTAAATAAATAACCTAGGACATACCACAAAAATCAATATGCGAGACCTATGTGGAAAAAAAAAAAACATGACATTTTATAGACCCAAATAAAGTAAGATGAATAAATTTAAGTATTCCTTTTTATTTTTAGAATGGGAAACTTTACAATCATAAAGATACTGAGTTTTATACCATTAATTTATTAATTTATACCATTCCAATCAAATGTCATAAGGTATTTTGTAAGCCGACAAAAATGATTCTAATATTCATCTAATTCAGAAGAAAAGAATAATTTTGGAAATAAGAAGAGTAAAGGCACAGAGGGTGAGTAGGAAACTTCAGATTATTTCAAATGCAGTATATAGCCACAGTAATTAAAACAGTGGGGGACAGCACGCTCACTGAAATCCAAGTCAGGAGGCAGCTCCAAATCCACGGGAGACCTCAAGCACACAGAGAAGGTCACAGGTGGAAGGGTTTTGCAATAAGAGATCTTAGGAAACTAGCTACTTGGAGAAAAAAAAAAATAAAGATAGATGCCCACCTCATACCACATGGCAGAATTAATTTCAGATACATTAAATACTTAAATATGAACAACAAATCAGTCGAAATACTAGAAGAAAAGAAAACTGTATATTTACATAAACTTGAGGGTAGGAAATCCCTTTTAAACATTACTTCAAAGGCAGAAGCTATACAGGAAAGGACCAATTAAACCCTTCAAAATATGTAAATATATCAAAAAAAGGCCCTACCCCGGGAAGCACAGGCCGCTGATGGGACCGGAAATATGGACACCTCCCCTAAAGGGCAGCTGGCTGAAAACGTCCCTGAAAACGTTCATAACATGAACACTGAACCTGCCAATTCTACTTCTGGGAATTCATCAAGGACAAAATGAGACTATTGCCGAGATTTGCCTACAAAGATACTCACTACACAGTAGTATACGATTATGAAATTGGGCAGAACAAAATCTCCAACAAAGGTTGATTTTTCTAATGAATTGTGTGTGCGCTACACAGGCTTTAAAATGACAGAGGTCTGTGTTACATGGTAAATGAAATATGAGGGAAAAATAAGCTATAAAAGAAAATATGTAGGAAGTGAACAATTTGGTAAAAAAAAAAAAAAAGAACAAAACAGAGATAATACGAATACGTGTATATATGCATTAGAAAAGATCGAGAAAAAAAATACACCAAAATATAACTTCAGTTATTTCTGGATGAAAGAATTTCAAATAAGCTTAATTTATTTTTGAATGTCTTCCTCCTTGTTTAAGTGTATCTCAATTAAACATGGACCACCTGCATAATTCTGAGAAACAACAGAAGGGGTAAAAACATCACAATCTATTTTTTTTAATGTCAAAGCAAAGCAATCATCTGCAGCTCCAGAAGTAACAGAAACTTAAGTTAACATCCTTATTAGACATTTCCCAAAGCAATACGAAAATAAATGAGCAAAACAATAGAAAACTGAGCAAATAACACAAGCAAAAAAGAATTCAAAAAGGAAGAAAGAATTTGTCTAATAAAATATATGAAAAAAAAAAACATTGACCCTTACTCATAATCTAAGAAACGCATGGAGATGCTATTTCACAGTTACTAAGAGGGCAAAGGCTGAAGAGTGTAAAATACCTGTGCTGGCAATGGCTTAAGGGACAGGAGCATTTCATACGCTGAAAGTGGAAATACACACTGTGAATTCTGAGGGCAGTTTTGCAATAGGTGTCAAAAGCTTGACCAAACAATGTCAGATCAAACAATGTACCTCAAGAAATAATCATGAAACCGTATACAATAGTAAGGAAAATTGCTGTCCACCATTTGAGTAATCAAGTTAAGTTGCAAAATACTATCATCACCCTACTTTCCTTTAAAAATATATGTATAGGGGAAAAAATCTAAATAATTCATATAAAAATGCCACAGTAGCTACACCTGGGTAGCATGATCATGGATGATGTTTTTTGTTATTATTTATTGATATTTTCCCAACCTTCCATATAACATGAACACTTTTGCTAAGAGGAAAAAACTATTAACTAATTTAGGAGTTACCTCCCCAAATTTTCCTCTCAAACTGGAAAGATAAAATAATGGATTCCTGGTAATGAAGTCCACCTGTAAGAAGGGAGGGTGGGGGCACTGGTGAAGGCAAGGAAATATAAAAATAGTAACAAGCATTTGGTGTCCATAACTTGCGGCCCACTGGACCAACTCAGCGCCCATCACCTGCAAACGCTCCCAGGCGTGGGCACATCCTTAGGCTGGGGTGGCCTGAGGCAGCGTCCACCAGCTGCAGACCCGGGCAGGTGCACCTCACTGCAGCCATGCACAGGTGCGCTCTCTGCAGACGTGAGAGGGTGCAGCCCGCCGCAGACCCGGGCAGGTATTCCTCGCTGCAGACATGGGCAGCTGCGCCTCTCTGCAGATGTGAGCAGGTGCACCCCGCCGCAGACCCGGGCAGGTGCGCTCTCTGCAGACGTGAGAGGGTGCAGCCCGCCGCAGACCCCGGCAGGTGCGCTCTCTGCAGACGTGAGCAGGGGCACCTCTCTGCAGTTGTGAGCAGGTGTGCCTCTCTGCAGTTGTGAGCAGGTGCGCCTTGCCGCAGACGAGCAGGTGTGCCTCTCTGCAGACGTGGGCAGGTGTGCCTTGCTGTAGACCCGGGCAGGTATGCCTCTCTGGGGCACAAGCTGTTGGACTCTGGCTCGAGAACCCCCAGGCTGCCGACCCCCTGGGCGGCACCCACTGGGTCACATGTGGCCTTATTCACCCTAGGAACCCTGCTGGTGCTCAGGTGTACGCATGCTCCAAGGGGCTTGCACCCTGGAGGAACTAGACCTGGAGTAGCTTGGGGTCCAGGATCCCTGGAGAGTTTTCTTTAGTCTGGGGACCGAGCAGAGGTCAAGGAAGGCGTGGACCTTATCCCTGCCCAGGCCAGGTGCCAGTCCACTCACTCCTTCCCTCGGCAGGCATGAAGCAGGCGCCACCCTGGGCAGCGAGGAGAAAGGTACGTGGGGGTCCACCTCCAGCTATCTCGTCCTGCAGGGAGACCAGCCACAGGGAGGGCCTTGGGCCCAGGCTTGTCCCCAGTGCCCATGGTGGGGTAGGTGGGGTGTGCAAGGCACAGCCCAGGCAGCGGCATCTGGGGCTCACACCAGCCAGAGAGGGGAAACTGAGGCCTGGCTGGGAGGATTCCCAGAGGGCCCCCACGAGACCGCCTGCAGCAACCTGGGAGAGGGACTCAGGGCGCGTGCGCACCCAGGCCGGGGCTCGGGGTGGCCCTGCCACGTGGACACAAGGAGGAAGAGGCAGAGGACCAGGCCAGTGTGGCCTGCTACCCTCTCGGCCCTCGCTCCCACAGGCGGCAGGTGTGGGGGGGCAGCTACACCTGCACCCCAGATGGGGAAGGCAGCCTGCACGGGCGCCCCACAGCTCCGCCTCCCTGACACTCCAGGCAGCTCGACCCTCGTGCTTCTGATATTTCTGAGCATTTTGGGGCCACTCCCAGCTGGACCCCCAGACCTGGCAGGGAATGTGCACACCAGGGGTCACAATGGAACAGCCACGCCTTGAGAAGCTGGATGGACAGAACAAACGTGTGCTGGCAGGACTAACAGACCAGCAAGCTCTTGTGCACATCACAGGTGCCTGGAGCTGTGCCTTCCACCCCACGCACAAAATGTGTTGTGAAGGAGAAAGCTTTCTCTTTTTCTAAGAATTTGTGTCTTTTTCTATTTTCTTTCACTGAATCCCTCCACCAATACAGGCCAATTAGCTGTCAGCTCCACTTGCAAAAAGATGTTTGTATTTTCAGCTTTTGCATGTCCTAGAAGTTCACGGTCCCTGATGTACCCTGAGTAACAAACAACCCCATGGTGACGTCTGCAGGTAAAGCACCCAGGGCTGGGGCAGGCCAGGCTGGGGACGCCCCGGAGGAAGCGGCATGGGTGGAACCCACGAATCCAGCTACCCCGGGAGTGCATGCTCCATCCCATGCCCCATGCACACGGAATAAACCCAGCGGGATGATTAATCAGGACCCAAGGAAGGCTTGCTCACTGAGCTGGAATGCAGCTGTGAAGCCCGGGGTCCAATGAGACCCACAGCACACAGTGGCCCAGAGCCCAGGAACCACCGAGATCTATGGCACATGGCGACCCGAAGCCCAGGGTTCACCAAGACCCACAGTACACAGCAGCCCGGTGCCTGGGGTCCACTGAGACCCACAGCATACGGCAGCCGGAAACCCAGAGTCCACCCGCAGCAGTGGAAGCACTTGGGGAAAAGCCTCAGTATTTTTCATGTAACACCTCAAAAAAAGATAGCTGTGGATGGTTTCTATTGTTTCAAATCTCCTAAAGAAAATGTTTGACCATTGCTCTTATCTTTATATTTATACACAGGGTTCTGTGTTTCTGTGGATTTTTCATGCAAAACCAAAAGCCTGGATTTACTTTCACTTTGTCTATATAATGGCTCTGAGTAAACAAAACCTCTCGCTATTACCCTTTTCCATTAAAGTAAACAGGAAGTCAGAAACCAGTAAAGTCAGAACATTTCAAATGTGCGCGGTAACAAGTATGTGGAATTATAAAGGCACTAATATTTTTCACACTTAGAAGTAGGATACCTCCCTGCTGTGTGTGTGAGCGTGTGCATACACGAGTGTGCAGGTATGTGTGAATGTATGTTTGCTGTGACTGTTGTGTGTGAATATGAGTGTGGGGGGGGTGTACAGCTGTGTGAGCATGTGCATGTGTGTTGGGTGTGTGAGTGTGTGAATGCATGTTTGTTGTGTGTGTGTGGCTGGGCGCTCACAAACATGCGTGCAGGGTTCCTCTTCTGTTTCTCCCGTTTAATTATATTCAAAACAGTGTATTAGTAAAGTCACAAAAATGGCCTCACCTGTGTATCAGAAAACTGTTCTTCTGGAACAGCAAAGCAGTTTTGTGTGAAAAACCTTAAAAATTCAGGGACCAGTTCTCCTATGCAGGATGAAGGAAAAGGCATTTTCCCAAACGAAATTCCATGCAATAATTTTTTTCGATGTGAGATAAAGGAGGGCCTTGGCAATTCGTGCAGCCGAGCCTAACATCTGTTTTAAGGAATAAAGGCCATTACATCTTGTGGGTTGTGCAATTTGCTATTGAACCAACTTGCTACAAAAGCGTGGCGAAAGGGCATTTGAAACCCGAGGGCAAAGGGACTCTACTTGTGGTGTCCCAGTGGGGGATGACGAGAGAGGGAAAGGGAGAGAGGGGGAGAGTTAGAGAGAGGAAGAGGGAGGGAGAGGGAAAGAAGGAGGGAGAGAATAAGAGAGGGAGAGGGAGGGAAAGGGAAGGAGAGAGCAGGAGGGAGCAAGAGAGAGCCGCCCTCCCAACGCGGCACCGGCACTGCCACTGCACGTGGGATAGCAGGGCCCCCAACGCCCTGCAGTTTCCTGGGCACTGCAACACCTGGCGCTTTCTGCCCTGCTGCACCTGTTGAGCACATGGGCACTGGGGAAGGCAGGCAGCAGGTGGTGGCTAAGCGGCTGTTAAACAGGAACTAGGAGCAAACGTGCTTTCTGCAGGCCCCTGACCCCAGGCAGAGACGCTCGCCTAAGGGCCTGGAGAGAGAGCGCAGTGGGGCCCACCCCTGCAGCAGGGGACACCTATCAAGCCCCCGCACCTAGAGGGCTGCAGGCTCACGCCTGGCATCAGTCCTCCCCGTCGGAGACTGCTCTTTGGCCTAGAGCAAAATCCCACGCTTAAAAGTCTTTGGATGCTTGATGGCAGCCTTCATTCACCTGTGTCTATGAATTCCTGAGTTTAGGTGAAAGGAGAGAAAATCTGCTGCACTCAAGCTCCTCTGTAGTAGCAGCAGCAAATCATATTACTCTTTCAATTAAACTCACTTCGAGCCTGAAAGAAAGGGCCACGAGCTTCTTTCCCCACAGACGCACGGAACCAAGGCCATCTGTGGCTCAGGCCTGCCAAAGGGCTTAGTGTTCCTGGGTGATGCATGTCACCAAGTCAAACCCAGGGAGCGCTTGGGATCACCACGTGTGTCCTATGAGCTGCAGTAGAGGACAGGATGAGGAGCTGCAGCCGGCTGTGCACTCACGGGCCAGATGCAGGAATATACCCCCTGCGTGTGTGCCCATGCGCACATGCACATGGGCACACACGCACACACACATGCACACATATGCATGTGGACATGCATGCATATGCATACACACACATGTGCACACGTGTGCATGCATGCACGTGAGCATGCACATACAAGGTCGTGCATGCACGTGGGCATGTGTGCACATGCACACAGGCGTGTGTACACACGTGGGCACATGCACACATATGTGAGTGCATGCATAGATGCACAGATGTATGTGCGTGCACACACACACACACACACACACAGTCCTCCCAGCCCATGCTCCAGATCCATGTGTCAGCCCCACAAGTGCCAAGAATACCCACAGGGGCTGAGCAGACCCCCTGTGCTCCCCAGGTCACCCTGCCCCCCTGTCAGAGCAATGGGGTCGGCTCACCTGCACAGGTGAGGGGACCTGCACAACTGTGGCACTGCAGCCAACACCTCGGCTACTTGGCCGCTGAGCGGGACACACCTCAGGTCCAGGGGCCCAGGGCCAATGGGAAAGGCCCAGCGAACAGTGCCCTGGCCGGACTCTGCCTTGCAGGAGGCGGGATCTGGAGCACCTGTCTCAGGAGGGGGTTCTCATGGACAGCTCTGCATGGACGGGGCTGGGAGCCGGGGTCCCGGGGGCTTCCCATGGCTGCCCTGCTGGGGGTGCTCCCTCCGTGACACGGAGCTGAGCGCCAACTACGACGGGACGCAGAGGGCAGCAAGCCCCAGCAGCAGGGCACGCCTTCTCCGTGACAGTGCCCTGACCTGGGGGACTTCTGTGAGATGACTGATTAGGAGCTACGTGTGACAGGAGCCAAACCACAGTCCCTTTATAGTGAGGTCCCTGTAGGGGAACGTAAGGACATCCCTCCTCTAGCATCTACCTGGATAAGACGTGAAACACACTCAGCAGCCTCAGAGAACACATCAGAGTAAAATTGAAACCCCCAAATTCAACAGTTTAAAAGTTCTATATTCTCTCTGTAAGCTTAAAGCTACTCTAAAAATAAAGCTTATTATTCAAAAAAAAACTTATATTCTTGTGGCATAGGTCAGGAGCCCCCCAAAAGTTTCCAACCTCTTATTTTTAACAGGGCATCCTCTACTGAAAAATGGAGAGCATGCTGCATGTCATAAAGCAAGGAAGGCACTTGGGCATTTGACCACGAAGAGTTAAAATTAGCATGAACATACCCCCAGACATTCAGGGGTTCCTGTACATTTCTTCATTTTACTTGTTTGTTTCCATAGGTGTTGGTGTCACTGGCTCTTTTCCTGAATCAAACTTCTAAAAATCCTAATGTGGGATTCACCTCCTCCCTGTTCTTCTCTTTTTTACCTAAAGGCAAAAAGTAAATCCCGTTTCTCTTCACAGACTGTAGGCCTGCTTTTAATTTGTGCAATTGTCCTTTTGATAACAATGTAGTTAAAACATCCATTAGAAGTCTGCAGCAGGCATTTAGTGCAAGGAAAATCTAATAGGGTTCCAAGGAAACTCTTTCATTAACTTTTAAAGGAGTTCTCCCTTAGAGTCAAGAAGAGGAAGGAGGAAGAGGAGGAAGAAGAGACAGGGAGGGAAGAGAAAAGCTTTCACTTACTAGGACCAGATTATAAACAAAAGAATTAGGTCAAAAATGCCTTGCTTTTTTAGCCACTTAAACCAATTCTTCCCGAGTAAGCCCTCACGCTTCTAGGTACCCCTCCTGTCTCCCAGTCCTAACAGGGGGACTTACCTTTGGGGACAGCTGGGGCCTGAAGTCAACAGAGCACAGAGAGCCTAAAAGCCTTCTTCACCGGGGAAAAGCTGGGCCTGAAATAAACCCGGGCTTAGCAAAGCCCGGCCTGGGGGTCTTTTGCGAGATGACTGATTAGGAGCTAGGTGTGACAGCAGCCAAATCACAGTCCCTTAATATTGAGGTCCACGAGGAAAAGCCCAGAGCCCCCATCCTGCCCCAGCAGCTCCCACTGCACTGGAGAGGACCACCCCCCGGGGATTCTTCTAGAACAGAAGGCAGCTCCTGTGCCGACAACCGGCCCGCCCTAGGGGCTGGTTGAGGGGCAGTGGCATGCATGAGCACCACTCTTTCCAGCTGCTCCAGGGTTTGCCACCCCACACCGTGACCACCGCCCTTACCCTGGTGCTTGGGGCCTGTTGCCCAGGGTCTGTGCGCCCACTGCCCAGGGTCTATGGCTTGCTGCCCAGGGTCTGTGTGCCCACTGCCCAGGGTCCATCCGTCAGCCACCCAGGGTCTGTGCACCCAGAGTCCAGGGTCTGTCTTCTGCCACCCAGGGCCTGTGTGCTCACTGCCCAGGGTCTGTGTGCCCACCGCCCAGGGTCTGTGTGCCCGCCGCCCAGGGTGTGAGTGCCCACAGCTTCTTCCGGAACTGGCACAGCAGGCCCAGCCACCGCCGGCCTCCCAGAGAGCCTCCCTATGGTCGAGTCCCACGCGGAGGAGAGGTGCTGCTTTGTTAGAGGCGCGGCAGTCTTCTCCACACTACTATTTTTTTATGGCCGCTCTTCTTGGCACTGTGGCGACAGGGTTGCCCTGGCCTTCACCTACTGTCGCCATCAGCTGCGCTCCCTCCAGAGGGGATGTGCTGCGCTGTAGCCGAAAAGCCTGGGCCGAGACCCTGGCGGCAACGTGGAGAAAAGACAACAGCACCCAAGTCAAGCTCCACGGCGGGCTGGGGAATGCATGAAGGAACTAAGGAACAGGGGGCTTTCTGGCTGATGGAGGGCTGCCAGTGAAATGCTTTACATGGGAGGGGAAGTTGGGTTACTGGTCTTCGCCCTCACTCTGAGGCTCCCCAGCTGTCAGCACTGACCACGCCGGCCCGTGCCACAGTGAAGGTGGGTGGGGAGGGAACCCCGCAGCTGCAAATCCAGACGGCATCCTCCTGCCGACCGCACACAGGCGCCGCCCCCGGCCCCGGAGGCTCAGGCATGCTCACCTTTCTCCTGAGCTCCCTGTAACGGGTGGCCTAAAACCCATCCTTAGCCACACTGAGACTCACTGGCCACACTGAGAGGAACATGCACTCAGCTTATCTCACCAGCAAAGCCTGTCAGCTCACCGAGGGCAAGATCCGACTTGCTACTTTTTACATGTTTCCAACTCTCTCCCAGGGAGCCTTGGACATCACAGGCACCCACAAAATGGCTTTTGGAAGAGTGAGCTGAAGTCAACAGAGTGACACCATTTCACCGTGTGCAGTGATACCTCATCGGGAGGTAACCCCAAGTCCAAGGGGCGAGGAAGCAGCCAGCACAACTCATCAGCCAAACCTGCCTTCTCCCTGGCCTGCCACAAGCACCTCGCCCCGAGAACCCCAAGGAAAGGGCCCCCCCAAGCCCCAGCTCCACATCCAGACCGTGTTTCAGGGTCTCTGTTCCCAGGATCTGCTGAGTCTCTTCCCAGGGCCCCCCACCCTGGCGTGACGGCACCCCCGTGTGTGCACGCCTGGCCAGGGTGGATGGTAGAAGCCCCTTGCGCAGGGGAGGAGACAGGACTGGGAGGAGAGAGGGGGTCTCAGGACCCAGGTTGCACACCTTCGAGGGACAGCTGTACCTCAAACAAATGAGTATCAGCTCTGAAAAACCAAGCGGCAATTGGCTTTCATCACCTCCACCCAACATTCCCCACTCCAAGGCCCTGAGCTGCAGCGCGGAGCTCCTACATGCGTCCCCTCCAAAGCCGTGGCTGAAGGTTCCGCTGGCGGGACCCACGCAAGGCAAGCGCATGCGGCGGCAGACTTCAGCGACCATTTGGTCTGAAGATGATAAACTGGAACCCAAATCAAACAGGAGGAGTAGTTTGCTATCAGTGTGTCAATTTTCATGGAGACAAATCCTCAGCGGTGGTGAAGCACCCACTTATTGACTTCAGTTTGTCCCAACATGTTGGTCTGAATCAATCTTGCACGTTTCCTAGGACAGGTCAGCTGGGCACCGTCCTCAGGATCATCCTCCACACCTGGCCGGTTATGGGCACCTCACGGCGAGCCGCAAGCACCTGTGGACGCAGTAACTCTCGACTGGGAAAAGGCCATCCCATCCCGCGTCACTGTGGAACTGACTTTTGGCCAAATTCTGAATGCCAAACAGTCAAGATGAGGCTTTGTCAGTTGGCCATTATCAATGGCTACTGCTTATCGATACATGTACTAGCAACATGTGTGACTCAGACAGGTTAACCAGAAGCCCTTGCCCAATGACAAGATGGAAATGAAACTTTCTCCTTTGGTACCTGTACTGGGTTGAATAGTGACTCTAAAAAACGCGACTCCACCCAGAACCGAAGATGTGCTCTTCCTTGGAAGGAGGACCTTTGCAGATGGAATCAAGTTAAGACGAGGTTCTAAGAGATTAGGGTGGGTTCCACATGTGTCAACTGGTATTCTAACAAGAGGAGAGACAAAGAAACACGGTGGGACAGACAGACAGGGAAGGCAGCCCCGTGAAGACAGAGCAGAAACTGGAGGGTGCATCTCCAGGCCAAGGGCATCAAAGGCTGCCGGGAGCACCAGCCACTGATGCATCTGGAGGGGACAGAGGGGAGAGGGTCCTGTCCACACGACAGCTGGCCACCAGGACCGTGAGAGAATAAATGTCTGGGGTTCCAGCATCACAGTCCGTGGACACTTCTCACGGCAGCCCCTGGCATCTGAGACAGCACCGCCCCATCCTGCAGCGGGCTCTGGCAATAATTCAGAAGGTTCTGTGTGGACTTACAACTACTGAACTCCACTTTGGTTTGACGTTTTCACTTACTTGTTAGGAGCTTCTCTGAGTAGGGGAGAAATCAAAGAAGCTAGGTAGGAGAGCCACAGACGAGATGGAAGCAGTATTTGCAGCCCAATCACAGATGAGAAGTGGCCAGCCTGCTGCTTCTCAGCACCCATGGCTTCCCCATCCCACCGTCAGCCTCACCCCCACCCCTTCCGAACCCCAACCCTCACACCCCTCTAGGATTCCCGACTTAGGGGAAAGAAAAGGGAAGTCCCCCATCCACTCACAAGGCAGTAAGAGGCCACCGGGATGGACAGGGATCAGGGCTGGACCAGCGGACCCCACCCTGTCTTCTGAACTGCGAGGTCCTTGCAGGGTTTCAGCCTTTAAGGGCAGAGGCAAGGACCCCCACCCCCACCCCAGAAATGTCCAGGGCAGGGGGAGCAGACCACCCCACCCAGCTCGGGAACCGGGCACCCACCAGCTCAGCGAGTGCAGGCAGGCACTCAATGCCCATGTGCATGGGTGTGGCCCACAGCTGGGCTCCAGCAGCCACTAATCCCTGTAGCCTAATGGCAGGGAGGGAAGGAGGGAATGCTGGCCTGGAGGCGTGGCTGGCAGGGCAGGGGTGAGGCGAGATGCAGGCTGGGCCTGCAGGGGTGCACCGGGTGAGCTCGGCCGTCCACAGCAAATTGCTCGCCCAGGCACGGGCCGCTGCTCTGAGTACGGCACACTGAACTGCAGGTTTAATGGGCCTAAAAAAATCGCTGAGCCACCACTGAGCCCAAAACTGCACAGGTCCATGTTCTGCGGTGGTCACTGAGCTGGAGGCTGGATTTGTGGCGTGGTGTGCATGGCAGGAGAGGAGGAGGAGGGCGGGACGTAGCTACGGGCAGCGGCGCGGGGGCCGGGAGGGGCTCACCGTGGGGTGAGCCGGGACACCTGGGCCTTTCTCCACCTCGGGCAGGACCTGGAGGCGTCCAGAGGCCGGCGGGAGGCGGAAGCCAAAGAGGAAGGTCTGGGGCTGAGAAACGAGGGGGTCGGAGGCGGCCTTGACAGCAAAGAGAGCGGGGCAGCGGGAGGGGGCCCTGCACGCCGGGTAGGGGACGCGCCACAGCAAGGCGCTCGGGGACCGGAGCACCGGGGAAAGCCGCGGACACCCCCGGGGCCCGGCCGGTCTGGACACCGCCGAGTCTCTCTGGGACGCGGTGGTACTTGAGGGTCCACGCAGCCCGTTATCGAGCACGGCACGACGTGCCAAACCTGCCCCCCCCCCACCAAAAAAAAAACAGGAACAAGGTAGCAATGCTGCTTTCTCTTCAAAAGCCAACTCGCTGTCCTTGAGAGTGGCAGAAATATCACTTTCAGGGGAAAAGTGACATGGCGAAACCCAGGCATCAGAGACAGAGCGGTCTTCAAAACAACCCCCCCGCTGCAGACAGCGTGAAAGGGTGTAGATTGTTGGGTGAAACTACAATTTTCTTCTTTACATGTTAAACTCCCCAGGGACACGTGAGCGTCTCCAGTGTTTGTGCGAGGGAGGTGGGACCCAGCCGGGCTCCGGGGGGGCAGGCGGCAACGCTTCCACTCGGCTTTCCTCATTCGAAACCCAGAACGAGGAAAGCGGGGGGGGGGCACGGCCGGCCCACCACACGCAGCGCGTGGGCAGCTCAGGCCTTTCCCAGAAGCAGGGGGAGGGGCGTGGCCCCCAGGCCCGGGCACCCCCCCCCCAGGCGACCTGCGCTGAGTCGGTGCCTCCAACCGAAGTCTGCGTGTCCCACCCCAGGAGGGAGGTGCTTAAAAGCCATTAAAATAAAAACCGGGACCTGGAGAGGACTCAAAGAGACACGCTCAAGACAGAAGGATTTTAAAACCAAGAGGTTAAAATGAAAGTTTGACTTAGCGAATGAGGCAAGCCCCTGGTTGTGGTGCCCGCAAGGAAGAGACTCCACGGCCACCATTCTCAGGAAACTTCTCTCCGTGAGCTCGGCGTGAAGGATCCCTCCACACTGCAACCCAAAGCGGAACTAAGACATTTCTTCTGGAAGGGCTGCCGGCTCAACTGAGCTCATCAACCCACAGGGCAGGCGCCCCACAGGGTGCCAACGGAGCTCAAACCGCGGCCCTTTTGTCCAGGGACCACTGTGTCCACCGGTGTTCCACACCTTTAAGGCTGGGCATCCGGCCGGGGCTGGCAAAGATGGCCATTTCTCCCTGCCTCATCTTCCCCTCCAGGGCAGCCTTCCCGCGGGTGCTGGGCTGCTGGGGCCTTGTCCCCCCACGATCGAACTGCACCTAAGGTCACAGGTTCCGCGGACCCCACGATCCGAAAGTAAAGCCCACGCTAGAGGAACCACTGACTTCCTCTCTGCTGCCAAGCCATGTAGAAAACAGATGTCAGGCAACTAATTAATAATAATATGTTATTTTTCTGGATTTTGTCATGTTTGTCAGCTTTTACAGATTTGTTACTTGTGATTTCTTTCCTTGAACTAAATAAAATATCCGCTTTCAAGTCTAACTTTGTATTCACAATTTCTGTGCTTTTCTACTACAAAACTCTGGCCCCTCCCCGGGTGCCAGGCATTTTGAAAATGCACAGACGCGCTGGCCGGCACCTCCAGCGGGCACTCAGCGAGGCCGCGAGGCCCTCCTGGTGTGGACAGCAAGGCCTCCGCCTCTGACAAGCCCTTTGCAGTTTGTTCTCACTCCAAGAACACAGCAAACCACGCGGAAAACAAACCCACAATCTCGGGAACTCACCCAGCAAGTGTCCATGTCGACTTTTCTCCTAGGAAGCTGGGGTCTGGGCCCGTCCACCGACCTCAAGGACCCCCTGCCCCCCCGCCCTGCCCCCCAGCCGCCACCTGCGCAGCGTCTACACTCGGGGGCAGAAGCTGCTCCAGGTGTGAGTCCTGTGCGGCGGTTTCTCAGTGTCAGGAAAGCCCAGGCTGCAGGCGCGTGGCCCACCCCACTCACATCGCGCCGGGGGGGCACCAATGGGAAAGTCTGCTCCACCCCCAGCCCAGGGCTGCAGGGCACGTCGTGGACCTCGGGGCAACATGACAGCACCCAAGACCAAGAGTAAGTGCTGGAGAAGGCGCAGGACGAAGGAAACACCGCGCCTGACGAGGTACGCAGAAACGGATGTTTTCAAAGGCCCCCTGACCGCTGGAGGCTGGGGTCCCCGGGTCTCTCCCAGGCAATAACCCCAGCAGCCACTGGAGAAAGAAAAGCAAGTGTGTGGACACACGAGTGCACGTGCACTGGGAAATACTTCTGTTCCTATTTCACACTTGGAGCTTGAGAGCAAGGGAAAGACTCACAGCTGGGGTGCAGGGACCACCCCAACATGCAACTTTCAGATGAGAACCCATTTCGGGGTCCCTGGGTCCAGCTCCCTTCATCTGCACACCTGAAGAAGAAACGGGGGTGCCGAAGGCCAGCCTGCTTGGCAGCGGTGCCGGGACCAGCCCAGGCCCCCCGAGCCCTCCAAGCTCCACCACCCCCCAGTCCCCGCACTGTGGGAGCTCGAGGACAGCCTGGGAAAGACGCTGGAACTGAAAGGCAAAAGCTGAAGCGCCAGCAGTACGTGGACTGCGAAGAGGAAGGAGCGGGGGGCCCTGGCTCACAGGACCAGCCGGCCCAAATCAGAGAGCCTCTCCGGCCTTCGTCGACAGAGCCTGGCCACCAGACCTAGCAGCGCAGTCGCACTGCATCTGCAGAGCACGCATGGTCGCGAAAATCAACGGCACAGTTCATGTGCTGCCTGTGGGCAGACGGCCCATCCACGCCTTGGCTCCCCGGCCCTGCCCAGCTGTCCTCTGCCAGGCTCGGCCCTGGGCACTGGCCACAGCCGTGGTGGTGGGAAATTCACACCTTTCAAAGGTATAAAAGAATGCTACATGTGCTACGTCCCCCAAGTGTGCACTTTTATCACCTACTCCAAGGAACGAGTGTGATAAAGTGGAAAAGAAGGTGTGATTTGAGCGTGAGCTCCCATCCTCCTGCCACCAGCATTTCCCTCCCAAAAGGGAGGCACGAGGAGGGCACGCCCACTGAGTATCCTGATTTGAAGTGGGCAATGTTTAGAATTGGGTCTGCCCAAAGAACCCCATCTACCCACCTCAGATGCTACCAGTGGGTCCTGGAAGCAGGGCCACGTCTTCACGCACCTGGCCAGGAGACACAACGAGGAGGGCTCGCCGCCACGGCCACTGTGTATTAAGTAGAGCGCCTCGTCGGGTGCAGATGGAGACAAAAAACCTGAAAAAGGAGCATCCGCAGACACCGGCTGTGTCAAAACCACAGCAGGGAGCCGCCTTCATGTCTAAAACTGGCAGCTCTGCCACAGGTCCTAGAGGAAGCGGGAGGCCTAGTGGCTGCCTGCAGCCAAGGCCAGGGGCAGATCACCATTGAGAAGGAAAAAAGGCAGATGAGATCAATTGGAAAATGGATTTTTTGTTTCCCGTTTTCAATCCTGATAACATTTATTTCATCACTCAAGGAAATTTTTACATCCACAGGATACATAATAAAATATCTTATATAAAGTTAATATTGATAATCCTTTCAGTTTTCAAAATACTATCGCTGTACTGTGAGATCCATTACCTCAAGGGCCTTCTCAATTACTTTTCCTTTTCCTAGAACTGTCTGGAAACTAGCAGGTACTCAAAATAAGCATTTATTGAATAAACAGGCCAACAAATGAACAGTCACAAGGTAGGAATCAGTGCCAGGCATGACATTTTATAGTTGAGAAATACAAAGTTAAGAGAAAGAATGGGACTGCTCCAAAGGTACAGAGCTAATAAGTTCACTCTTTACCCCACAGCAACAGGTAACAGCAGGGGGTCTTTTCCAAGGGGTCCACAGGAGTTTTAAGGAGATCCAAGGTCCCAACTCGGTGTGCCAAAGCGGCCACGGAGTTAGACCTTAATATCAATACGTATTTCTTATTTATACTCCAACATTGTTCCAAGAAGGATTTAGGGCATTTGATTTATCCTCAGAAAGGCCACCTGATGAAAACATCACTTTTCCTTACATGCAATAACGCATGTGAAACACGCGTGTGAAGGCGAGCCACTGGCCACGACCGGGAGTGTGTTGCTTCGATTACTAAAAGGCAAAAGTAATTATTACTCAATAAAAGCAGGTTTTTGATAGGCAAAAACCTTTCAGTACACACTGACAGGACACAAAGGGCACTGCAGCACTCCACAATTTCTAACATTTATTTAAAACCCCACCTAAAACATCACACTGACAATTTCTCCGAGTGTTTTATGAACAGCAAATGGGAAGAGGAAAAATATTTTTACTAATACTTTTGAAAGTAACTTTATAAAAATACGTGTGTGTGCACGAGTGTGTGTGTAACTATAGCGTATTTAACAGAAAACTCAATGGAAACATCAAGAACCGCAAAGCCTTCTCTCAGCTGAGCCGGTAACCAGCCAACCACAACGTGAGCTCAGTAATGAAGGCTCATATTCAGAAGATGCAAAATTAATGGGGGGAAAACCTTTCAAACAACAGTGCAAAAGCCCTGACAGAGCAGTTATTATTCCCAATGCATCGCCACGATTCCATCCTCCGGAACCATATTTATTGTGAATTATTAGATGCTACAGCGACCGGCCTCTGAAGAGCATAAAATATTACAAAATAATTTTAAACTGTGCAAAACCTTTGCAAGGAGCATTTCTAAAACCAACATGTCCTTGGAAACTGGTAGAGGAGATGGTTGATAGAAGTAAGGGGAGGGAGGGAGAGAAGAGCAGGAGGGACCAGGCGGCAGAAGGAAGGAAGGAAGGGTGGTGGCAGGGGACCTCAGAAAGGGTAACACCAAATAAAGGCTCCCCCAGGCTGCCCTGTGCCCCCCAGCCCCTGGCCTCTGCCCTCGTCTCCTGGCCCAGCTCTGTCGATAGCCATCATCTCTTCTTTGGCAGTGCCGCTGGCTAGCTGGCATGCAGAGAATTCCACCAAACTTGCAGAGGATATCCCAGCTTCACTCTGATGTGCACAGAGCGGCCCGTTTAATATCAGCATCTTTTAAACCATATTAAGCGGAATATTAACGAGAAAAAAAGCACTCCATGTGGTCCTTCGTGGCAAAGGACTCCGACGACATCCAAAAGGAGCATCGATGTGTGCACAGATAAACCTTGCATCTTGTATACCCCCTCCTCAAAAGGGTTTAAGGAAATATTCTGAAGATGCATTCATCTTTCCAACCAATCACATAAGGAAAGCCTTTCCACGCTGGTGAACTCTGTCCTTGAAGGTGTGTAGTGTGGACCGTGTGGTTTGAAAGAATGAGCCCCGCGCTGTGGAGCTCACGGGGCAGAGAGAGAACGTAAGGACGCACCATATTTACCCCTCCAAAAGGTAGCCAGTAACTGGGGCATCTGCCTTCAAGAGCTTTAAGCATCACACCTCTGTGAGCCATTCCAGATCTCCAACGGGTGACCCGCCAAGCTGACCTGTTCATCCCCATCCCCCAGCCACCAAAAATCTGGGTCCCAACTCCTCTAATTGCCATGTGTCAACTACTGGTTACCCAGCTCCAATAAACTTAACACCGACTTAAATATCTGTATGTGCCACTGTATCAAAATGATCAGCAAGGACATCCTTTCATTATTGTTACTATAATTATTACATATATTCACCAGGAAAATGGACAGAAACGCGTTGATTCAGGGAAATTTTCAGTTTTTTACTTTCTAAATAAAGTGCACCAAAATACTAATTCCAGATTCCCCAAGAAGTGAGAAGAGATTGTATTTTACAAGACACGTGAGCATATATTGGGAATAAAACGTTTCCTTTTTTAATTGATAATTTAGTAGGGCTTTGAGAAGCCACAGCTCTAATATCAAACTTATACATGGGCACAAGAGAAAGCTCCAAAGAGGCATCCGACCACAAGGTGACCTAGGAAGGCAGCCCAGAACTTCAGAAACAAGGCTGCGGCCCAGCCCGCTTAACAACGCTTTGGGGCCAACAGGCGATGGCCCCAAAGAACGAGCCGGCCTGAGAAACTAACACAAACCCACAGTCCTTTCCCCACGATTCTAAATTCCAGAAGGCTCTGAAAAGTAAATGAAGTTTGTTAACTTTTTTCAGCAAATCTGATCTGCCCTGAACTTACTGGTGGTAAAGCCTGGCCTCAGCGGGCATGAGACTACCTCCACTTTTTATCCTAAATGGTATAAGTCACGCATTTCATGAGAAAAAGCCACATGTTCAGCAAAGCTGGGCACTGCAGCAGAATTCACAGTAGATGTCATGAATTTTCTTTAGAAAATCTGAAAAATTCTGAATTCCCAAACATAGCTGGTCCCAAGGATTTCAGGTAAGGGACTATGGGTCCCATCATCTTGTACAGTGAAGGGGGGGGTAGATTTCTACTTTCTTGATGTAGGGTTCTGGTGGAGACCTGAATCTGAGCTGCCCTGATCAGAAAACTCTCTTCCAGCGGACAGAACTATCCACTGCAAAGAAATACTTCTCACGCCCAGAAATCCCTATCAAATAAATAAGTGGAAAAAATACATATTTTTCTTCTGAGTAGGGCAACCCTAATTCCCAAATTAAACTTGTTTTAGATTTTCCGAAGGCACGCTGAAAGTCACACCAAAAGATCTAAGCATCCACAACAAAACCAAGTGACGGAAATCCATGATGCGGGGCATTCAAATTAAAGCAGACCCTAACCTATGGGGCGCAGACACCTAAAGGTCTAAAATGACCTTTGTAGACATCCTGTAAAGCCAACTGGGAAACAAGGAAACGTTCTTTCTTGGATGATTCACCAATGACCGAAATCTGACTTAAATTATCAAAAATCCATTTTAATGTGCATTTGGACTTATTTTCCTGACGAGCGGTAAGTTCTGACCCCCAGGATCCAGCACTGGGCAGAACCCTCTGGGAGACTTCCTCGTCCTGAAACCCTCTGCCTGGAGCCTGGCACAGCCCAGAGGCTGGTTCCGCTCTCTACCAACAAGACAGATGGCCCATCTGACCGATGGCATCCCCACCAGACCCTATAACTGCTGTGAGGTCGGCCTCCAACCTCAGCCATGGAGGATCTGGGTTTTTTTTCAAGACTAGCTGATTTACATGCTAGCACACTTGCAGTTCCCCTCCCAAGCCCTGGAGGTGATTTCTTGGTTAATATGCCCTGCACGGCCCAAACAAGGAACATGGGCACCACACCACGTTCAAAGGCCATTTCCATTTTTCCAGCCAAGGGGTTTCCCACGCATTCCTCTGCTCTTATTTTTCTTAGACTTTACAGGAAGGGTGAGCACTACACCTCAAGTTACAAAGATGCCTTGAATCCGGGAGAAAGCCTCTGTCTCTTTAATTTTGCACGAGCGCTGTCTGCAACTGCTAAGTCCTACCTGCAAGTGGTGACAGACAACTTTTCCACTGGATTCAAAGCAAACAGCTGCTGTTTGACTGCCGAGCGACCAAAAATTGATGGATGACCCTCAAGATGGATAACTACTATAAATCACCTCATTCAGACCCTCCAAGAAAAAAACTTAAAAACAATGGTCTTCGTGATATTTGCTGCGCTCTGCAATGAGCCACGGTAAATCCGGTCTCCGCGCGGATGCGCCGGGGCGGCCACGGAAGTTGAGCCACTTTGGTCTCTGTTTTCCATTCCCTGGCCGCTGGGGGCCCGGATCTGCCCTCGGCAAAGTGTGTTCCCAGAGGCCCGAAATGGCAGGAGCTGCCGCCAGACCCCCCAAGACGGAGGGCCTGCCGCGTGGGGAAACCACCGCCTACGCCACGGGACGGCACAGGGCGCTTCGTAACAGCCACCAGCAGCGCGGGCGCAGGCTCGCGGGGCCTGGATGAACTGTCCCTGTTTACACACATTCCCTACGCTCCTAAAAGGGGAAGGATGTGCTCCTAACTCTCCAAGTACACACGGGCCTGTGAAGTGACGTCAGGTCGAGGGGCGATCCTGGCGTGTACCCTTCAAAAGGCCCCAAGTCCTCCCAAGGGCGCACGGGCCTGGGTGCACAGAGCCGCGCTCCACTCGCGGTTCCCCGCGTGCTCCCGCTCTGCTCTACAGAACCCCTGAGAGCTGATGCTCGCGGGTCGGCGCACTTCTTGCTTTGTGCCTCCCTTTCCATGGCGCCCGGTGTTCTACAGCTTAGCTGGAATCACCAGAACGGCTGCCCCGGCGCACGCCCAACCCGTCAGGGTTAGCGTCTGAAAGGGGAACACGTGTCCTGATTCGGGTTTTCCTCCCGCGCCTCCAGCATGCGGTGGAGAGCGGCCCGTACGTCCGTACGTCCACCTGTCCCCGACCCAGGGCCTGCAGCACACCGAGCAGGGCCCGGAGCTCTGCCCGCGTCCGGCCTCGGGGGTCTTAGCGTCCAGGGGGTGCGCGGACAGTGGGGGAGCAGAGTGGGAGCACGGCACTCCTGCCGACATCTGACGCCACTGCCCCCGGAGGCGGAGCCACCGAGAAGGAAGAAGTGCATTTTGCTCGGTCCATAAAATAGTCCCCGGGAGCGCCCGAGAATTATTAAACTAGAATGGCCGGGCAAGAGAAGAAATCAAAGGCGGACGGCGCCCTCACCGCAGAAGCGGCCCCGCGCCCAGGCAGGGGCGTGTCCAGCCCGCAGGCTGCGCGGCTGCGACGTGGCCACGGGATGCCGGGGCCGGCACACGGAGGGCAGCGTCATGGGGAGAGTCCCCAATGGGCACCCACCACCCTGCCCCGTGTCTGTGGAGCTGGCCCGAGCCACCTTCACGCCCCCCAAGCCTCTGGGATGGAGATACCCCACCACCTCAAACGAGCTGAGCAGCAGGTGAAAGGAAGGACGGAGCAGAGCCCCGACCCGCGCCGCTGCTGGGTGCCCCGTGCAGGGCACGGACATCTCCTTAGGACTGCACTTAGGCGCCAGCTCTGGCCTGGCCGAGAAGAAAGGACCAAGTCACTGGGAGAAGCGACCCTACAACACTCTAGGAACCCGGGAAGTGTCAACTTTTCATGCACTGATCGCACCTCTGAAGCTGCCTCCGAGCTCCCAGCTGTCCATAGCTAGTCCACTAGCTGTCCATAGCTAGTCCACTAGCTGTCCATAGCTAGTCCATGCGGAAGCAAGGTGGACAGGGCTGCCAGCCCGGCCTTCCCGCTGCACAGGCCGCAGCCTCTGGGCGTCCGCCTTAGCCCCACTTGCTCCCCATGCAACCTGCTCCTGACGCGGGGGAGCTGAAGCTCCATTTTTCTCCCTAAAAACAAGTGCCCCCCAGCTCCAGTACTGAGGAGAGGTTCGCTGTCTTCCAGTCCAGAGCACCTCAACTGCCTCTGGGCGCCTGACAGTGCCCCTAAGGGGAGGCATGTAAATAAAAAGAGACGCCCACGGAAGCCGTCCGTGGGGCCCCCCTGGCCTTCTCAGCATCTCTGCCCCGGCCTGACCAGGGAGGAACCCGCCAAGCAGGACAGTAAGCTCGGCTGTCCCTTTAAAACCAAAATGCGTGTTTCCTTTCGGTGAGAAAAGTAAATCACGCTATAGTGAGTTGAGCTTTGAAAAAAAAGCCTTCCATCCATTAAAGTTCATGGCTCCACTCTCAGCGGCCCCTCCCCTGGCTGCGTCTCAAGTTACAGCCTTGTACGATCCAAGTCTAAATAATATTCACCATGATAAATGGCACCATAACTCCGATATCCACAATCAATCTTTGCTTTAAAGATACATCCATCTTCAGTAATGTTGATGGGGATTCTGTAAAATGGGAAACGTGACTGTTTTTCCCGACGTCCTAGCGCTGCGGCCGCAGGCCCTGAGTGAAGGCTGTCACCCACATCTGGCTGCAAAAATAAATTAGCCTTATGTAGACAAATGAAGGGGCCAGCTCTGCCTCGGAAGCAGCCACTCCTGAGCCAGGGCTAATTTATAGGACTTCTTTCTGGAAAGTTCCTGGCTGAGGGAACAGCCTGCTTAGCTATCTCTTCAAACATATCTGATGCTGTAAATAACTTCGTGGGGAAGGAACCACACGAAGCACGGAGGGGTAGGGGGAAGAAAAACAACTTTTCTCACGTTCTCACACATGATTAAAATGCGAAACTAACACTGGCCAGAAAAATATAATAAACATTTGCTTCAGCCAAATGCTTTTGTATTTCGAGAGTGTGCTTTCCTCTGGCAGATTTGTTTGTTGTTTCGTTTTGTTTTGTGTTGGGCTTTTTTTTTTTTTTTTTTGGTTGCGGCACTCATAGAAAAAAATTAAACAATTCAGGGGTTAGACAGCCCCTTCTTTTCCTCCTCCAACACGGCCCCTTAGCAGCTTTCACACCTTCAGGCGGGGATACAAATCCTGGGCAAGGGGGAAGAAGAAACATCTATTGGGTTTTAGTAGGTGGTTTCAAAAATAGCCTGGAGTAAAACACTATTAGGCAGGCTCTAAAATAAATATAAGACCCAGGTTTTGCCTGGGAGGAGCAGGGACCTGCTTATTTCGCTATAAGGGAAACGTTTTACTGCTTGTTCTTTATGTCTCTGACCTTGTCCTGCTGGAGAGAAACTTGGCGCTTTGATTCGCAGAGCCTCCCCAAAATGGGGGGAGGCAGGAAAACTGTACTTCCCAGGGTGGGGGGCAGCGGACAGAGTTCCGTGGCCATGGCCCGGCAGAGCCCGCGGGGGTTGCCCATCTCCAGCCTCGGAACAAGCGGCTGTTTGGGTTCCGGAACCTTCTCCACGGCAGCTGCTGCGAGCCAGGCGGGGAGGGTTAATTCTGTGGAGGGTGAAGGACTTACAGTAACACTGTGAGGACAGAAACATCACAGGCCTTCCTGGCAAGGGGCTCGCCGAGGGTAGGAGGGGACTGCGAAATGAACTCTCCCAGGCTTCGCCGGCCGCCGTTCCCAAGGCCTGGCCGGGCCCCTTTGATAAATGACACATGTCATTCTGTCAGAGGCTGACACCGCAGCTGGGAGACCCCGTGATGGATGGCTCCAGTGAAAAGGAAATCAACTTTTGGCACCAAGGAAGCCTGTGCCCTGTAGAAGGATTTTGTTTCTCAAAGAGTGAAAGATAGACTTAGGATTAAAAAAAAAAAAAAAAAAGTTGAAAAACAGATTGAACGACAGCTTACACTTAACATAAATTAACTCGGTAATGGTGAAATGTGCTAGCCTGTGATAAATAAAAGCTACATTAGTCAATTATTAATCACACTCTAACTTGTAGCCAAAACCCACGACTTAAAGCTGGGGCCTGAGCTGCCTCGCAAACAGCCAGGACAGTGTCTGATACAAGTCGAGACGGCAATCAGGCGGAATCATGGCTTCGTGGGCCCAGCAATGGAGAGGGGTGGAAGGTTCTGGAAGCACAGAGAGGGACGAGCCGGGAGCAGGAAGAAAAGCAAACATCTCCTGACTGCCGACAGAAAGCTGAACTTAAGAGCCACCTCCAAGCACCTTTGTTCTCTGCACACAAATGTCTGTATTTGCGTAATGAGACTGTGGCCAGCTTCGGTCCCACTATGACTGAGCAATGGGACTTACATCCAGTTCCCGTGAAGAAGATTCTCCTAGAGATAGCAATGATTTCCAAAACAATTGTTTAGTACAGATCACAATTTAAGCTTCAGAGTTCACCCGAAGAATTGACGTTTGGCACTTGCGGACAAAAACGCAGAGGCAGGGGCATGCCTGCCCTCGACCCAGTCCACGTTCCAACCAGTTCCTCCAAAGGAATAAACCGACTGGGCACAGTGCCTCTCGGGTAACGTACGGCTCTAGGGGATGAGGGGGCTTCCTAACAAATGGCCCCCAGACAACCCACTGCCAGGATCTTTGGCCAAGTGCATGTCGGGCCAACAGTGTTCCGGAAAACCTTCCCCGGGCCGCATCGGAGAGGGCGGCCACCTCTCCATCGGCGTACCAGGTCGGCGAGGTTCTCTCCCAGGACACTGGGATCCCCATGTCCTGTGACGACAAGCCCCACTGAGGGAGTGAAGTGACCAGCAAGGCTCAGAAGGGCCCACTGAGGCAGGGGCTGGAGCTGGGGGCACATCAGGCCAGCGCCCCACAGTGGCCACTCGCAAGGCTGGTCCAGGAGGTGCCCAGGGCCCTCACGCAGATGCCCCAACAGAAGGCGCCACGGCCCCTGCACCCCAACATCCCTGTGAGCTCCCAGGGCCTGCTCCCCAGGTGCCAGGGGCTGCCTGCACACAGGAGGTGCCGCAGAGATGCCTGCGGAATGCAACTCATGGCACCCCACATGTGCATTACCCACGAGCAGTTTTTCCTGAAAAAGCACCGTGCACGCACACAGTCCACTCTGGAGGGTGCCCCAGGGCTCTGCATACACCCCCTCTCCATCCGCAGGCCCAGCCTCAGCTGCACCCAGGCCGGACTTCTAGGTCTCCTGGGCAGCACGCACTGCCCCGTGCCTTGGCGTGGGGACGGCAAAAGGGCCAGGACTTGCTGATCTCAGCTTCCTTCCATTCTTATAAGTAAAAATAAGCTCGAATGTCCCCAAACCCCAAGCCCCTGAACACCACCAGCTTTTTAGAAGAAGGACAGCTGTTGCTTCCTGGGAGAGCTTTCCCCATCCTCCCCCAAGTCGAGGCACTGCCAACCCCGGCACAGTTTCTGGAGCCCTCCAACAATCTCAACCCTTCATTTACAGACAAGGGAACTGAGGCTCGGGGGGCAGAGGGGAACATCAGCGGAAGACAAAGACCCGCCTTCCTACACGGGCGGCATGCACCCTGAGGAGCTATTAAAAGCCAGCCTTCTGGGTTTCAACATTTAAAATTAACAGGCAGCCTCCAAACTGAGTCAAAATATTTAAAAGAGCCCCTAAATCCAACGGCATCTTAGATGGCTATAAATAAGAGCGTGAGGGGGGGAAAAATCATACATTAAGACACAGGATGCTGTTTAAACTTCTCCCTTCCTCTGGCTGAAATATAATTTTTCTTTAGTCTATAAAAAATTCAGATAGTGTGCAGAATGTTTATATATTACCAAGGTCTCTCTTTAAAGGTTTATACTTTTACTTTATGACCTGTCCTTGATTTGACACTTCCGCTCATCAGAAAGGGATTTATAAAATAATCCTGAAGGTAAGGAAGAGACATCTGTCAGGGACTAGCTGGGTTTCACTATGCGAAATTTAAGAAGAGAAAGAAATCCTGTTAAGCTCTCTTTAGTCACCAATAGACATCAAAGGTAATAATTAAAGAAGACAGACGTCATAAAACATAAATTTATGTCTCTTTTAATAATGCACAAGCACTGTAGTGTGTAAAACATCTATTAGGTTGAAAGAACATGACAACGTTCCAATAAGAAAAATCTGTTTTGTTTTGGGGTATTTTCCCTTCTTAAGAGAAAAAAAAAAGTGAGGATTTTTTCTTTTTTTTTTTTTTTACAAGTTTAAACCCAAGTCTTTCAAAACCTTTGCCATCTGTGGGTACATGAACTGCGAATGACCCCGAGTGATTTGCACTCTGTTGAGAATCCCTTAGAAAGCTCGGGAAAAAGTATCATTAAGAGTGAGTGATGACTGCCAGTCACGGCTGACCTACCCCAGCTTTGGTCTCTGCCTCAGTAATAAGCTGTCCTTTATTAGCACCAACACTCCATAAAAGGGGTGTGTTTAGTCACAGGGCAGTGGCCTTCTAATGCCGCTGCCTCTCTGGGCAAGATTGATTAGTGCGCGTTTTACTGCCTTCCCAGCACACCCAGGGACAGCGCATCCGGCCTGCAGGCCAGGGCAGCACGCTGCCGCCCAGAGGGCCGGGAATGAGGGCTGGGGGCTGCGAGGGGCTTCTCCTTTTTTCCTCTCTCTTATTTTTTTTTTTTTTT
>PVIY010029517.1:0-31919 GCA_004026745.1 Myrmecophaga tridactyla
TCTTCCTAAGTTTTTTAGCAGGTATGTGTTGAATACTTTTGTTTCATGGTCAAGACAGAATCAGAGGCCATGGGTACTTACAACTGATTTGTCTGTTTACTTCTATTTCCATATCGACTGCCTCATCTTGACTTATAAGCAAAACCTGGAAGCCTACAAAAAATGTGTTTTGGTTTATGTAGGATTAATGCAGAAAATATTTTTTGTGAAGAAAATCAATTTCATATAGTTTATTTCAATCTAAATAAAATGCGTTGTTTAAAAATTTTTAATGCTATTAAAAATTTGGAATCATTATGGTAATGAACGTCAGTGAATGTTGAGAATTAATATTCAAGATTCCAAAGTACTCTCAAAACAATGTTTTAGGAAGATGAAACTGAAAGATTTAAGGTTTTTCCCAAGTTTGGGATTAGTCGAATATTGCATTTTCTGCACTATTAACAGTTACTGACAGGCAATTATAGATTTGACTGTTGGGAAACATCTGTGCTCCAAACAGAAGGCTTCCAAACAGTGCTCACTGACTCAGAACAGAAATCCCTCTTTGAAATACTTCATCTGCCATTAGCAGAAACGACTTTTTTTTTTTTAACTGGACAATAGCATCATATATGGCCACAGTATAAGGTATGGGAAATAAGTTAAAGCTTGAGAGGTAGACTGGCACCACACTATAGGGGCCACTTAATATTAATTTGGTTGTGGGATCTATTATAATTTGGGATATATAGAGATGTTTCTGCTATGAAGAACCTGAAACATGACACCGCCAATTGGAAGTTTTGGAACAGATGACATAGAACGGGTAGTAAACAGAGGACCCCCATACCTAAGCTTACTGCATCAGAATTGCCCAAGGAGCTTTAGGAATAAAATTCAAAAACACAAAAATCCCTGAGTCTGAACCCCAGAGATGAATGCCATTAGGTTTGGGAGAGCAAACAAAAATGACATACATTAAAAAAAGTATACATTGTAACAAAGTGGGATTTTTCCCAGGAATGCAAGTGTGGTTTAACATCAGAAAATTAAATGTAATACATTGTATTAATAGAATGGGCAAAAAACACACAATCATCTCAATACATGCAGAAAAAATTTTCGACAAAATTCATTACCCACTATGATTTAAAAAAAAATAATTTAGGAATATATGGGTATTTCCTCACCTCAATAAGATACCTATGAAAAGCCTAGAGGTAACATTCTATTCCCCCCTTAAGATCTAGAGCAAGACAAGCATGTCTGTCCTCATCGCTTCCATTTAGAAGCAGGTTCCAGTTAGAGCAATCAGGTAAGAAAAAGAAAGCATCCAGATGGGAAGGAAAGACATGGAACTATCTATTGCACATGATGTGATCTTGTATGTAGACTCGTTTCCATTTCTCCCGGATAGAATTGTCCTAAGAGTGGAATTGTTGGGTAATATAATTCTATGTTTAACTCGTTTTGAGACATAATACCCCCTGCCCCCCGCCCCCAACACACACACCTTCTTAAAGTAAATGTGCTTGTTTTCCTCCATAAACATCTTTCCAGATCACAAAACATTCTTCCACATTATAATTTTAATAACAGTGCTCTAATGTGTTTTTAAGTCTTATTTCGGAATCTTCCTAAAGACAACCCTATCAGGTATACATAGGGATAAATCAGGGGGAATAAAAACCCCATGAAAATGAGGAAAGAAATGGGAAGTATTAGAACGAACCTTAAGAGACTTAAACGTGAAATAGATCATAAACTGAAAGAGAAAGGAATAAAGGAGGCTTAAAGACGCACTGAACACATTGTGTTCAGTAATAAAAGAAAGGGAACAGGAAACTTTAAAACCCAAAGGTATTCTTAAAACCTTCAAAGCCCTGAATCTGCTGCAAATGAAACTTCTGCCTCCCTGGTGGGAAGGGGTAAGATCCTGAGTTTCAAAGAGCAAGTCTGTGGCCATTCTATAAGGCCACTTGCAACATAGGGGAAAGTGAAGCATTCACCCATAACAGACAAATTTTTATTGTCTAAGTATAAAGACATTAGACATTTTCAAACATGCAACATCTCTTTATAAGCCGTTTTTTGAAGATAACTACTTGGCCTTTAAATTCAGTCATGAGATGAAACCAGTAATAGGCAAAGAGTGATACTAGGATTAAGTGTGTATGTTTAAACATACAAACTAAACCACAGAAAGTGGAATGTAAACATTTATGAACTTGGATTATCATAATCCTAATTACTAGAAGTAATTTCAAACAATTAAGAATGGAGGCAGTTTCTCACAGCAGATATTTTAAGTGTTCATTCTTCTCTAATAATTCAAAGGGGACCTTGTGCAACCCTCAAATCCAGAGCCACCTTCAGTCATTGAATCTTTTTAATATAGCAATCCTAAAGCAACCTCTTTCCATGCTTATCTTGACTAAATTCAAGACCCTTTCCCTTATTCCAATGTCCAAAATGAACATTACCCATTATGCTTCAAATGTTTGCCATAAGATTTCTAACTGATAAATGTAGTTTCATTAGTTTGAACCATATCAAACTGCTGACAATTGACTTTTTTTTACCCTAGACAGAATAGCAATTCCACGTGGCTCAATCTAATCTCTTAAAAGTTAACACCTATGCAGTTATGCGTTTAATACCATTTCCTGTTAACTGGCAGTGACTGCCAACAGCAATGGATAGTGATGTTGGAATAAAATGAAAGGTAGATTACCATCTGTCACCTCTGACTGTTCCAAAGATATCCTTGATTGCTAAATACTTACCATCACTTGTCAAGATTACTATCAAACTTGACTACAACGGAATTCACTCTTCCATTGTTCAACCATCCTTCATGTCAACCAGAGATTTTTTCACCCACATTAAGCTGCTTTAAGTACACACCAAGGGAGTGCAAGGGTAATTCAGTGGCCTAATTCTTGCCTGCCATGAGGGAGATGGAGGTTCAATTCCCTGCCCACCCACCCAACCCCCCCAAAATTTTTCAATAAATGGTCTTGTGATAATGGGATACTCATATGGGAAAAGAATGAAATGTGACCCCCACCAAACAGCATACCAAAAAAAAGTACAAACCAATTTATAATACATACTACATGTTGATAAAAGCCTTTTACATTTCCATCTATCACAAAAATCCTGTTTTGTTATATTCTAAACTAACACCATCTTCATCTTTTATTTACAAATATTTATGATACCAGAGTTAATTCCGTTGCTCAGAAACAGCACTGGACAGCAACCAAGAAATAATATTTTACAATTCTTCAGGCAAGAGCGCAACTTTATTTTCACCTTTCCTAATAAACCACAATTGACAGCAACAAAGGAGACTGTGCAGTTGAACTTTTTATTTTAATAAAATCAGAATATGCACAGCACATGCAGTGCTAGCATCTAAACTAATACAATAAGCAATTACTAAAGCTACAGTGACTTGAGGTTCAATTTTTACATTCAGCAAGTTTAAACCCATTCTTACATTTTTTTAAACCTTATTTATTAACTGAAAACATTGCTTGCTGAAAAAACTTGCTCAAATGCTACCGCTGAATGTACAAGTCACTGATTATGCCAATACAACAAAGATAACCACATGTTTGAGGATTGCAATGTGCCAGACATTCACTGAAAAAAAAAATACACACAACTAAACAAAACTCACGCAACAAACATCTGAGAATCTGGACACTTCTTATCAGTGTTTTGAAGTGTTTCATTAATATCTTAAGACAAGTGTATCAAAACCTTGGCATGTTTTAATTTCAAGTCGCCAATTTTGTTTTTACTAACATCAGAAAGTTATGGCTACACTGCCAATGCCGGGTCTGCTTAATTTGACTTAAGAGTTTAATATGACTTAACATTAAAAGCTCACACTACCCCGAAATATATAATTTCACGCATACGGTGACATTCAACATTCAAGTGCCAGTGTTTTTGTACTGTCTTTTGGTCAAGTTTCTTTAAACTTTCAAAGAATCACTTTTAGGCTTACAAAAATAAATATTTGTCAAAATGTTCAATAAATATTACATAAAACTAGCAGCAAAAAGTATCTAGAAATCTGTCGTGTGCAAATAGTTTTCTTCTCAACTATCATTCCCATGGTCCCAAATAAATTTTAGAATCTAGTCCCATCCCCTTCCTAGACAAGCTGCGTTCAACAATCTCCAAGAGACAAAATAAGATTGGAAGTTTAAGGACACGCACACAAGACATATATATAAAATTCTCTGAATGTGCAATAAAAGAAGTACTTTGTAAAAAGTTATGGGCAAAATGTACAAGGGCCTAAACCTAGACTAATTGAAATAGCACCATAACAAATGACCTCAATACTGTCAAGTGCACCTACTTAATAAAAGTTTTAGAACAAGGCACAATACACTTGAAAATCTATTGCACTTTAGGAAATTTTTGCCGTCTTCCTATGCCACTGTAAAAAGATTGAGCGCTTTGATCACCGCATTCTGGCCACAAAATCAGCACAGAATTCAAAGTGGCAGAGGCATTTTAGTGGTGGACAATGCTCATCTTTGGCCAGATTTAGCATAAACAGACTATAAATACAATGGAAACCTATGCAACTAAAACTGACTAAAACTGCACTGTATAGCAGAATTGACACCTTGTGCAGTTATGTACATATTTCCAACCTGTGTGATCTCAAAGATTTCAGTTTGTTACTCTTCTGGAGCCACTTTTACAAAGTCTATAGTAAGCCAGTTTAACATCTCAACGCAGCTTGAACAGAGTAATGTGAATCGGCATTTAAAATAAAGCCTGCTGCATAATTAATCCTGTTCATATCCTCTTGACCAAAAAACATCAACACTAGCATGCGTTATTAGACCAAAAATCATCCAGGGCCCTAACAAGGGCTGGTCATTGCTGTGGTCAGCCATTCTACCATTTCAATTTTATATATGGCAGGCATTTAAAGTCTAAGTAGATGAATTCTCCTAAAAACCTATTTCAAGTTATCAGACCTTTAAACTTTCCCTGTATGCCCACATTTGGCTAGCTCATAATTAATGATCTGCCTAAACACTGAAAGAGGAATTGCTGTATTTACTTGCATTAAACTTTAAAAACAGTGCTTTGAATGTATGCATGTATTCATACATCACCTCATCATGACTGGAATGGCTTGTTTAAAGACTATCAGGTTCTAAATACCTATCCAGGATAGAGTGAGCAAATCAGAACTTTAACTTAATACAGTTTGCCACATTAGAAACTAATTCCATTAATAGGCTTCAAGACGTTTGTTGTTTTCCCACCAATCTGCAAGTATCAAAAAGCCCTAATGCAGGCTACCGCATAAGTTTTTCCTTATAGTATTTATGGATGAATCGATGATTCCTGTTAAGTTGTATCACACCTGTGTGCCAAGGTTTGATTTTAGCCCAAGTTCAGTAAATTTATTTGTCAAAACAATTGATATCTTGAGCATTACTGAGCCAACAGGACATCAAAATAAAAAGTTGTCTAAAGTTAAAGGCACAGTACATTAACAAACAAATGATCCTCAGTCACAAAATTATAAATGCAGTTTGGGATGGGGGTAGGCGGGAGGGGAGTTAATCCAAACTACAGCAATGAAGTCTTCAAACCACCTTCTGAACAGGGCTGCTGATTGTTCCTTTCATTTTTTCTTGTGACTTTGAGCTCCCTTAAAAAAAAAATTTCAGTGGAGAATCACAGCTGGTAATGTACTGCGAGTTCTTGAAGCTACACAAGGTATAGTCTGGCTAAGTTACATGTGGTTTCCATATTAGCTTGTTTGGCAGGGTGACCTGCTGTAAAGCAGGTTCAATTGCCCCACCAGTCAACCCCCTGGGAGTTGTAATTTCCTCCATATCCATCACTGTTGTAAAAGCCTCCATAGCCACCTAATGAGAGATTCAAAAAAGGGAAAAATTAATTAAGTCATCCATTGTTAGATATAATCCTTCCTTTCTCCTTCCTTTTAATTACTTTGATGAAAAGCTAAAAAAACCAAAACTAGCGTTGAACTTTTGCAGTGTTTTAAATTATGCTTTAAAAATGATGACAAAAAGGAAAATGCCCTTTCCCTGAAAATAGCAGAGATAAAAAATTAACACATTACCTCCACCAAATCCTCTGCTGCTTCCGTGACCACCTCCACCACTGCGACTGTTGCTTGCACGACTGCTACTAAAGCTAGAACTGCTGGCACCACTACTTTGTCGATAGTCTCGGGCACCAAATCCTCCACTGAATCTACTACTACAAAGGAGGGAAAAAGTGTGTTGGTCCATGAAGATGAAATTCTACTAAATAACCCAATTCCTGTTAAAACTTCTCAATTCCTGATGTTTCAATTCACAATTCCCCAACTGGCCACATTTTTCCTAATAGTGGTTTTAAAGGCCTCAGCAGTGACCCCTTTTTCTAAAGGATCTCAGCAAACTAAGAAAACTAAGCTTTTTAAATTAAATACTTGAAAAGATACTTTTGGACTACTTACTTCCTCAGAGTAAATAAAGAAATCTAAAGGTGACCACTCATACCCCTCATTATATAAACATAATTTTACCTCTTAGAACGTCCACGACTGCTACCCTTGTAGTGGTGTTCATAAGCCATGTTTTCTAACCAGGATGGCACTTCTTGTTTAGCTTCAACAAGAAGATCCAACAAATCCTTGGTGATATTTATGTTCCTTTCATTAAAGAACGAGGTGGCAAGGCCTAAAACAGTTAAGAAGTACATAATGCCGAGGTCTTCCACAGAGAAGCTTAATATTCTTACTTTCCTATGCACAATATTAAGTAGAATACTAAAAAAATATTAACTACTAGCTATTTAACTGACACCAAACCCTGGCTTTTATTTCATCTCTTGCTAAATTATATTATAGCTGCATTCCTTGGAAATAGGGATCATAATAGTTAAGAGCCAGTAAAGTTATAATACAATGAAAAACAGAAACAACCAGGTCATCAAGTGATCAAACACTTACCAAGGTTTCCTACACGTCCTGTACGGCCAATGCGATGTACATATTCTTCAATATCACTTGGCAAATCAAAATTGATAACATGTTTTACATTTGAAATGTCCAGTCCTCTTGCGGCTACCTGGAATTTAACTTTTGTTATATATACTTCATTTAAAAGAAAGCAAATATTTGAATATGCTGAATCTGAAAGTAAGATGGTATATACATACTGCTGTAGCCACTAGAATTGGGCTTTTTCCTGAGCGGAACTGGTGAAGGGCCTCTTCTCTATCTCTCTGAGATCGGTCTCCGTGGATACTGGTACAAGCATATCCTTCATGGTACAAGAAATCCTCAAGGGAATCTGCACCCTTTTTGGTCTCCACAAACACTAAAGTCAGTGAATCCTTGCCTGAATTTGAAAAATTAAAAGATTTTGTTACCAACAGTAACACAGTTCTTTGCACTTAGTAAACACACAAACGAAGATCACTAAAATAGAGTATTTTAATAGAATGTTTTGAATGGGAAGGCTCAAAGGCAAAAAGGTGATCCAAGCAGATTCTTATTATGTAAGCTACCAGAGCAATGTTAAGAAATTATTCATGATTTCACCTGTGGCATTTAGGAGGTCAAGTAGAAATGATCGTTTGTCTGACTCTTCTACCCACACTACTTTCTGTGTGATGTTCTCAGAGGTAGAGCCAACTCTTCCTACAGCCAGAAAGATATATTCATCCAAGAAGTCACGAGCAAGCATCTGAAAGGAAAAAAAAAAGTTACTATCTACTGAGATAATTAAGTGCTAAATTTAATAATATATGCCGTATCAAGCACTACCTGTATTTCTTTAGGGAAAGTAGCACTAAACATCATGGTGTGGCGAACTCCCTTTGGTGGCATAGTATCTTGCTCAACTATTCGCCGTATCTGAGGTTCAAACCCCATATCCAACATGCGATCAGCTTCATCCAACACCAAGTACCTATCCATGGGAAAAACGCAGTTTAGAACTTGATGAAAATTGAAAGGTAATTTTTAGTATAATGTCTGTAAGTAATTACCCTTATGCATATTGACTCAGATTGGTCAACTTCCTCACCTCACACAGGACATACTTCTTGCCATGAGATACATTTTGTCTAAAATCACACAGCCAAATTAGTTCTTACAATGTGACTGTGACCCCAAGTTTCATCATCTTCAGTCTTTATTACTAAAACATCATGGATTTTTCAACATCAAACTTATGATGTATAATCTTTTAATTAAAAGATAACCTTCCAGGGGTGGTGCAACGGTGCTCAGTGGTAAGAATTCTCACCTGCCAAGCTGGAGACCCGGGTTCAATTCCCAGAGCCTGCCCGTGCCAAGAAAAAAAAAAGATAACCTACTATCTTCTTTCACCTCAAAATTTAGATAATGCTAGTAAATACCACAAAACTTAACAGTAACAAAATAATTAATGTTTAATCACATACATTTAAAAATTAACATACTTGCAGAAATCTAATCCAATCTTTCCTCTTTCCATCATATCCACTAGACGTCCTGGAGTGGCTACTAACAAGTGACATCCACGTTCTAAATCTCGAATCTGCTGGCCAATATCGGCACCACCATAAACCACACAAGGGCGAACTCGAGATCGGTATGAAAACTATAAGCAAAGAACGTTCATCAATTTCAAGACCAAAATTTTTTACATGGTCATCAAACATTTTGATGAGAAAGCCAAAAGTCACTGAAATGCATACTTACTTTTCTGGCCTCCTCATAGATCTGTACCGCTAATTCTCTTGTTGGTGCCAACACCAAGGAGATTGGGTATTGTTTACGACGCCCGTATCTTCCATTTTCCTATAAAATAAATTTTTAACTAATACTTTTATAGAAAAAGAGTCCATTACAACATAGTTTCAATTTAAGGATCACACTTGAAAACTTTTATTATTTAGATTGGGAAAAGACTTAGTATTGGTCATTTAGAAAGCTCCCTCAACAGCTATCTACAAAGTTCTACAATCATTTCCCACTTTAAAAAGAAATATTTACCTTCATGGCCCTCAGAGCATCGCCTGGACCATCTGAGTAAATTTGGCTCAAGATAGGCAAAAGAAATGCTGCAGTTTTTCCAGACCCTGGTAAGAAAAAGGATTTTTATACAACTACAGAAAAAAAGCTGCTTATCACCTTTGAATACTGATGAATGTTAACTGCCCTATCCCTGCAGATAATTAGTAACTATATATACCCAAATACATTTTCTAAATAATAAAAGCTAAGCAAAAAATACCAAGTGATTTCTTTGATATGTCCATAGTAGGGGTTAGCAAATTAAGGCCCAAACTGCCACTTATTTTTGTAAATAAAGTTTTATTAGGGTAAAATAGGGTAATAGGCATGCCTATTAATTTACATATAATCCATGGCTGCTTTCACACTATTACAGCAGAGCTGAGTAATTGTGAAAAAGACTACATGACCCTACAAAGCCAAAAATATTTACTATCTGGTCCTTTAACACAAAATGTGTGCTAACGCCTGATCAAATCAATGCAGTATTCACTTCTTAGCATGTTTGCAACAATAGCCATAAGTATTTTGCCTGGAAAGTGGTGCCAATTTCAATTTTTAACATTTCCTTGATAGCATATAAAGGACAAAATGCTCACCCTTCCTTAGGGATGGAAAGACCTCAAATTATTCAAGTCCTATGTACTCTTAAAAGGGGGGAAATTTTGCCACTCTTTCAAACTGGCTAAACTCACAGATAGAGTAAAACTTGTACCTGATTCAGGGGATATATTTAACAATCTCTATTCCAAAAAACAGGAGGTATTACTTTACCCCTGGAGCCACCTTTCCTTCAGCCACATTCCTATCCCTAATCTTATTCTCCTTACTCCAGACACAATGTTTTATCAATACCTTCCCCTGTTGCACTAGTGGTAACAGGCTAAGGACTTTCTATAGGCTTCCCCAAGGTGCCCCAATGTAAACACTAGGGGTAATACAGGATCCAAAGGCCTAAGACAAGAGAGATACAACCCAGCTATTCCTTAACTATATCAAAGTATATTGGTCAGCCTAAACACAGGACTCAAGTTTTTCTCAGAAACCTAAATACTCCAATGTACGCATTCTTTCTTTTTCTTGTTCTGAAAGCAAGTCCAGTTAAGGTATTCTTCACAATTTTTTACTCAACAAGTGAGCTTACCTGTTTGGGCACAAGCCATCAAGTCTCTTTTTTCTTTGATAATAGGAATAGCATGCTTTTGCACAGGAGTTGGGCGAGTATAACGAGTAAGCTCAATGTTTCCCATGATAATCTCTCCCATCTCGACATCGCTGAACTGTCAAGATATTCAACCAGGTTAAACAGCTAGAAATGCTTTCTGGTGCCCTTTGTGTTTTATAATAACAGTGGAAACAAACAACTAGCAGCTTATTTATAATTAAGTTACAAACAACTTAAAAAGATGCTTTGATTTTAAGTAAAATTATCAAGGTACATCATGAGAAAAATCAACACTCAAGCTTAGTCTTCATCAGTTTTGGAGTTCTTCCAATTTTGTTTTAGGTAGTTAATTATTCTTAATAGTGACAATGAATTCAACTTCTCGCTTTGCACACATCAATGAAGACTTTTTCTTT
The DNA here is from genome assembly GCA_004026745.1 of Myrmecophaga tridactyla. Taxonomy (NCBI): domain Eukaryota; kingdom Metazoa; phylum Chordata; class Mammalia; order Pilosa; family Myrmecophagidae; genus Myrmecophaga; species Myrmecophaga tridactyla. Next base: position 10,634 of record PVIY010029517.1, read on the forward strand.
TTTTAAAATAAAAGTAACTTAAAAGAAGTGTTAAAGACATGGAAACCCATCTCATTTTGATATGCCAAGAAACCATTTACATTTCCCTCTATACCTTAAGAGGTAAGCAAAAACACTTACACTTTCAATATGTGGAGGACAGTTGTTGCCTGTTGCCTCAACTGGAATGTCGTCATATTTCTCAAAGTTAATCCCAGTGTTGCCTCCAGAAAAGAGTTCCCTGAAATAAAGATTGATAAATTTGTTACACTACGTAATAAAAGCTACACCACAATTAACGTACACTTAAAAAAACTTACTGCTCCAAACGTTCACTTGGTGGGAGTGGTTTTGACCAATCATCTTCATCAGATTTGTCACACCAGCGACTATTTCCACCACGTTCAAATTTGCCAAAGCCACTTCTGTCACCACGGCTGCCAATGCCATCGTAATCATTCCGTCCACGATCATCAAACCTGAACAGCACAAATGATTAAATCAGAATCATAGCATTTAACCATTGCCAGATTCCTAACCACTACCCTAAAACTGTATTGAATTATCCATCATGGCTAACTTCAAGGAAGTCAACAGTTCAATTCTGGCTTATTCTTTTCTGACAATTAAGGCCCTCTAATCAACCAAATTCTATGTATTATTTATGTAATTTCATATTTAAACATTGGCAGCCTTATTTACATTTCTATAAAATTATACAGCCTAAATAGGCCTGGCACATGCCGAAATTAAGAATTACATTTTACATATTTATAATTAGTACATATCTTACACCTTCATTTTTAAAGTGCTCATTCAAATATATTTAGTGGTAGAGAAAACGAAAAAAGCTAATGCACCAAATATCAATTGTCCCAGTTATACTAGGATGCCACTTAAAGGACAATTCACCTGGGTGACAGACTTTGGGTAAAAGGTAGAAAATAATCCTTACCTGAATTGAGATGTTTTAGAGTTTTAGGCCTGTTTGCGAAAAATCAGGACACGGGACTAACCACAGCTATTAGGCGCATGAGGTCAGTTCACCACACTTGTGTAATCAAAAATATAAGGTGTTTAAAAATTGTCATATAGAGAATCCACAAAAAAATCCCAACCAAATTAGGCCATTCACTAGATGAATTTACTCTTTTAAATAGAATATTTAACGCTAGAGAAATATTAAAAAAAAAATAACTGATTTCATTGTGCCTAAGAGTATATTCATATTTTTCATCTAATTTCTGTGTTAATAGGGTCAATGTAGTAATGACCATCACAATTTAAAACGTTAACAAATAAACAGACATTATACTTAATATCTAAAATAGGCGGTCTACGAGGGAGAAAAAAACCACGCTTAAGGGTTAATAGGAGTATACAAGGATGAGGATTTAACAAATTAAAGATTAATTGCTCAATTGATATTGCACACACACGTAAGATGAGAAAACAAAAAAATCACTTACCTTCCCCTTGATCCACTTCCACGATCACTGAAGAAACTAGACTTTCCTCTTGTATCACTACGAGACCCAAAACTGCTGTATGCATCCTTATCTTTGCTAGAACTCCACCCTGAACTGTCTTTATCGTAGAATCCTTCAACAAAAGAGCGGAAACCCATTTCACTCCATTAGTTAGGGGACACTACCCTAACACAATCCCAGCTTTCAGAATTGGAAGCCACTCAATGACTTCTCAGAGTTGGGTTACATCAGCACACAAGATTTTTTAAAAGCTTTAATCCTCTATTAGAAAACACTGTACACTAAACCAAATAATCTGGAAGCCTAAAAAGGAGGAAGGATGTTCTGAATGAATACCACACCTCCAAGAGGTCAATAGCTTTGCGTCTAACACGATGATTATGGTATTTCTTTAAGATCATCACAATTTAATTTCCACTCATTTCATTATAGTTGTGAGTTTGCTGGGAAAGTTACCGTTTTTGTTTCAATGTTTCTTAGAGGTGGTATTCATTCAGAACACTCTTCTTAGTGTGTCAGAGATTACTAGGATTAATATAGTATTTTTCAGTTTCAACAAACATCCAGATAAGAGGGGATTATGAGGGTATAAATTAGCCCAACAACTGGTTAAGTAGAGGCTTTAACTAGATTCAGTGACACCTTAAAACATTCTGAGACAGCTGTTAATGAAGTTGCTTTTCTCTACCATTAAACAGCCAGGTGAACAATGGGTCTTTGTAAGCAAAAAAGAGTTGGGTTAGATTTCTTTCAGCTCTACAAACTCTGATATTACCTTCTCCTTTTGATTGTCACTGCTAAGCAGGGAAGGGAAAGCACTAAATATACATACGTGGGGGTCAATTCCAACTAGCACATTCTAAGAAATATTGAACACCCACGATGACAAGAGACAAATTCTATACGTAATTTAAAACTAACAAGAATATGATCAACAAAGTAATCTTTTGGTAGAAATAACAGATTTTACATGCATGTATTGTCAAAGACACTGAAGCTAATACGTATGGAAGAAGCACAGCAACTCATGCGTTCCTATGGGTTCTTTTTCTTGACCCTCCCTTCTCCAAATTTCAGATCATATATTTTAATGAGGATATGGCACCCAAACAGCTGTCCCGTTATATGAAAGATTTACTGGTTTCTACTTCTCATTACATTACAAACTTTATGGAAAAAGACACCAGGTGTTTGGATAGTTTTAGACAAAATCTTTACAATGCAGCAGTTAAGATAAGGAGATAAGACCAGAGACTGGCTCCAACTTACTGGGAGTGTGCCCAAAGTATGCTAAAACCTATACCTGTTAACTATTCTGCAATAACCCCATCTTCATTTTGGCAGCTTTGGAAGATAGACATAAATGGGTTGTTATAATCATGCAGTTCGTTTTACACAGTAAAACACCCAACCACCTGTTTCAAATTGAAACCATGTTGTAAATTATTACAAACACAGATCAAGCAAAATACTAGGGAAATTGTACAAAACCATGCCTTTTGCCTCATTAGAGTTTGGCATAAGAAATGCAAAGTTTTCCATTGTGTGAAATTAGATGACTCTTTCCAAAATTAAGTCCCTAATATTTGAACCAGTACTGATAGAAACATAGGAATACAATTTTCAGACTTCCCCAAGTTGTCTCACTTTCCCTAGACTAACTTCTAAATACAGGACAATTTAGCTCTACAAAGGTGTTATAAGGACTTACCTTTAGCAGCTTCTCTGTTCCGTAAGTGAGGAGGAATATAACGTCCTTCTAAAAGAAATATAAAATTTAAAAGCTAAGAACCTTCAAGTTAGAGTTTTTTACCACATTTCTGTTAAAAAAAACATATAAATTAACAACAGCTGCAACATAAGTATTAGTGTTGCAGCCTAAAAGAACAGTACGTAATATATCACACAATTAGCTATTGAGGTTTTTGTTTCTAGTCTGGTAAATCGGAAAACATGCAATAAAGACACATGGAACATTTGGAAAAGGGAATTGAGTTTTAATTTGGGGTTTGCTGAGTTTAAGGAAAGTTAGTCAGCTGTTGTTCTGTATTCAGTGTAGAATGGATAAGAAGCAAAAGCAATTAATATCTATCCAACAAGGTAAAGAAAAGTTAACTCACTTTATTGCTAGTAAATCTTTAATTTAGCTTTCTTTTTCACTTCTAGGTTGAATTAAATATTCAAAAGATCTCTTTTTTAAAAACCTTTGTATCTATCTTTTCTTATGAATGATACAGCTAAAATTTAAAACCCTAACCAACACCACAAAATTCAGTATAGCTTTGTTGTATTAAGACTCATGTTCTTGGGCAGCTGCCGTGGCTCAGCAGGTAGAGCTCCGACCTGCCGTGCTGGAGGTCTGGAGTTCCATCCCTGGTGCCTCCTGCCCATATGCAAATTAAAAAAAAAAAAAAAACTCATGTTCTTCACGAAAATGTTGTACATGTTCAGAAACCCATACTGGGTTAATGCAGTTCTGATTAATTAACAGGGATGAACACATCCCTACCACCTCTAAACTGGGCACAGGATTCATACTAGACATAATCAAACTTTTTTTCTAAAGATAAGTTGTATATCATACAAGGTTCTTTCTAATGGTTAACTTTTTGCTCAAAAGAACCAGTCCCTTTTACTACCATAAAGACCACAATGCTTTAGATTGATCACTAGTACTAATCTATTATCAACTCTATGGAGTAAAAATTGGAGAGGAAATTATTTAACAAGGTATTAAGCGCTAATAAAGGGTCAGTAAAAGTCCATTAAATGTTTTACTTACTGCTGGCTGTACTTCCTCCACTCTGATTATCTGAAGAGTTCAGGTCTAGGCCAGCAAACTAGAAGAAAGTTAGGTGGTTAACAACCCAAGTGCTGAATGAAGTATTACACCAAAACTTGTCTTCTGCCGTCCAACATTTACTAGCATGCGCGTTCAAATAGTTGTCCTAATGAGAATTTAAATAAGAATGTTTTCAAGACTGTAGAGCCCTTAAGCAAATGCAAAATAGTCCTTACTACATATATTGCAGAAGGCAGCACAACCAATAGAAACCGAGTCCGAATTTAATTTCACTCATTCAAAATAAATTTTCCAAAATAAAACCTTTCTTTTAGTTACACTGAATCTCAAGAAATTAAAATTATTGAAAAACGTGAAGTATTGCACAAGTATTTTTAATTAGGGTGGCACTATTAAGAGCAATCAAAAAGGCAATAGCTCCCGCCATTTAACTCCACACAGCTATATCATTTAATCCATTCAACCCTGATGTAGGTGCCATATTTTCTTCCAATTTTAAAGATGAGAGGCTCAGAGAAGACTGGTTATAGAGCTACTAAAAAACACAACCCCCATTTAATGGTCTGAAAGAAAATACTTTATTGCTTTTAAGCTCCATCTCTATCCACCCGTACACTGGTAGCTCAAAGCCTCAACAGCCTCAGTCACCTTTCTCTCTTTGTGGCATTTTGTAATGACGAACCAGAAACCACGTACAAGCAGTAGAAAAAGCGATACATGCTGAAATAAATATTTAGTTCCTTTTTAAAAAATAAGTCACAAAAGGCCAAGCCAGACTCTTTTATCACCTGTTTGCAAAGGAGATATGCTATACCATAACATGCTTACAAAAGCCTGTGTTAGAAATTCAAGATGATACTGCCAATTTGCAAGCATCAATGGAGACAATATAAACTGGAAATAGATGCTATGCTTTAAAAAAAAAAATTTAAATATGGTTAACACTCCAGTCACCTCATTTCCAAAATTTTTATTAGCAAAAACGTTGCCATGCTTTCCTCTGCACTACTGATCCCAACGGATCTGACACTTTAAACCACAATAGGGACACATACTTTTTTTTTGTACTTTCACTACATACAAGTTTTATTATTAACTTTACATTGTAATACGAATTAGGAAGTAACTTTAAATGCTAGTTTAAATTATTTGGATTATATTATTGCATTTTTTTCAGTCGTGAATTTGCCTGTTGCTTAATTCTAATGTTCCTGAATGCCTAATTGTTCTAGTTGAATCGATTACAAATTTGAGTCATTCTTGCCTAGAATCTTAAAAACGGCACCATCTATATAGAAATGTTGTAACTGCTTGTGTTCTTTATACCAGATTTCCTGTATCTATACTCCATTCTACATATTAAGTGTCGGCAATTTGGAGAAGTTAAAATAACTTCATGAAAACACCAAAGCGGTTTATTTAGAGACTCCAAACCGCTCACTATACAGTTTCTCTGAAGCTTGATGGTGCCTCTGCTGCAGAGGGATGGAGACTTCCAGCCACCGAAGATGTGCCCATATAACCCTTTCCTCTCCCTTGCCCCGAAACCCTTAGAAGGGAGGATTCCGGTTAAGGTAGACTGAGGGCCTCTTTACTCCACAGGCGGCAACCAAGTCGACAAAATGCTTTCTCTTCCCCTAAGCCACGTTCTGGGTATTTTCCTCTGGCCGACCCCTGAGTCAAACGTCACTAACATAAAGTCACATACACAACACGCGATACCACCCAAACCGACCCGCGAATTGCCACAGTGACTATCTGGGGCAAGAAAAGAGAAAAGGGCTGGGCCGAGTCCCTAAACTCCCGGATGTGTCCCTGCCGGCGCCCAACCTCTATCTCAAGAGCCCAGCCACCGCGCACGCAGCGGCCCATAACTCCCTCCCCTTCCCTCCCCCACTACTCCTCCCCGAATCTTCTGCGTCACAAAACTTTCCACTCCGGAAACGCGGCCTCACCGGCCGCGGCGCCCGGCCTGCGACTGCCCTGCGGAAACGAGGCTGGAGCCAAAGAGCCCGCAGGAGGAAACCCAGGAGAAATAAGATGCCCATTTCCCATTCTATCCCCTCCTTTTTAATTCCTCGCAGGCCCGGGGCACACTGGCCCGGCCACTCCTGCTAGCGGGCCGCCGCCGTCAAGCCACCCGGCACCACACAAAGGCGGCCGCCGCCATTACCCCGAGCGAAGGCCACCCGCCCCCGGCTCGCGCCACCCCCTCCCACGTGCCGGGACCACAGGCCAGCTCCTGTTCACCCGCGCACAAACACTGAGGCCGCCGGGTTGTCTCCAAGGACAGGAATCTGAGCGGCTAGCGCAGCCCAAGAGACAAAAAAAAAAAAAAAAAAAAAAAAAAAAAACGTACCCCTCAGCGCAATGCCGCGCGGCGCCCGCCTTCCCGCCCCCCACCGGGTCACTAATCAGTCGGGGTTCGCGCGTGCGCGTCACCGCGAGAGCGCGCGCACCCCCTCCCCCCAGTTTGCGCACGCACACAAAAGCCGCCATTGTGCTCGGCTCGGGGACAATACCACGAGCCGAGCTGGGGCCCGGACCCAGGCAACAATTAAAACCGGCATTCCTGACCCCCTCTCCAGCCCAGGAACCGTAGACACCCCGAAAATAAAAACCAAGGGTACCAGTTAGCGCTGCGCCACAAGCCAGCTAAAGAGAGGGATTCATGCAGTAATGTATATTCACTATAGCTCACCTGCTGGTCCAGCCCGAGCGCATTTTCCACCGCCACATGACTCATCCCTGAAGAGTACCGAGAACTCGGAGTCTTCTACTGCTGATCGACTGCCTCCGACTCACCGCGAAAGACCTCTCACGGGAGAACTGCGGCTCTAAAGCGCACAGCGCGGCCACGGACCTAATATACCCACTCGAAAGCCTCCTACGTCAGTACGTAATACGTGTGCCCGCCCCCTCCCGCCCAAACTCCCCTACCGCTAAGACCTGCCCCGGCTACTGTGCATTCACTTAGTCCTAACCTCGCGGGATTTTCTAGTCAGCCTTGTCCCGCTCTTGTAGAGCTCAGGGCGCCAAATGCTGTCGTATTTCGGAAGGGCTTCACTTCTTAAACTCTCCGGTAATGTCCTTGCCTATGGCTTGAAGTTCTCGAGATCTCGCGAGAACTGATTGTCTTCCCGCTTTCCACCAATTGGTAGACCCTAAAACCTAGGCCTGTTATGTTTCCTTCCCCACACCCCCTCTTCCTTTCTTTGTAACCTTCTATCTCTCCTTTCTTTCTCTCAGTCCCCCGGTATCGTGATATTCCGCAGTTCTAATCAGCCCTCGCTCTTCCTCGTGTAGTTTCCCCGAAGTTGGAACTAGGCAAAAAGAAACCCCAAGCGGAGGAGGTGGCGGGTCACGTGACCACAGGTGTCGAACGCGGTGGCCATCTTGTATAGCAAGGAACTGTGGCTTAGAGTGCTTGGAATTCGGAGGGGAAGGGAAGGGAGAAGGGGGAAAAGAAGGAGGGGGAGAAGGAAGACGGTGAAAAGGAGGAGGAAGGGGGGAGGGATGGTGACCGGTGTGGGGTAGAGGTAAGCGGAAGAAAACTGGCGGCCTGCGCCGCTGACCGAACGCTTCCCGGGCGGTTGCCTAGGCAGCGGGGGCGCGGCCCGCGAGGGCCCCACCTCCGACGCGAGAGCGCGCCCCCGTCCCTCCACCCCCGCGGTGAGGAAACAATGAGACAAGCACAAGTTGACCGGCAGCGGTTTACGTGCACTTTCCCGGTGACCCTTGCTATCCGCCTGAACTTTGGCTACTTTAGGCCCCCAGTATCCCCCTGCGGCTCAGAGTTGGTGGCCATCAGCGCTGCGATGCTTTCGCCAAAGTTAGGGGTGCCTGGGGACTGTGAACACCGCTCCTGGGGCCCCAGGGAGTCGGGGGTGTTTGTGGCTGGGTGGAATCTGAACCTGCCGAAGGAACTGCAACGGAATTACCGGCCAGGGCTGGTGGTGACTCTCAGGCCGCCGCGGAGGATGGGGAATAGGAGGAAATGGGCTCCTGCCGTCGGAGGAACCGCTTCTTGTGCCCTCCACCCCCACTCCAGGCAAGGCCGCCCCTAGTCCCAGCTTCAGTGCCACAGGCCCTTAAATAGAAGAAAGCGTGTTGACTAGTGAATCCCTAGCTTTCAGCGAGCGGAAGCACGTACTTTAGTTCTTGTGAATGTTCTTACCCCTCCCTGCTGACCCTCAGCCTGAACGAAGAATTAAATAGTACGCCAGGTTTTTTGTACCATCCCCCAAATGGGCTTCTACTGCCAGAATTCAAATAGTTCCTTCCCATCACATAATTTATCGTATTACTTCTCTCCCTTTCCGATTTTTTAAATTAAAATATAAATTCAAAGAAGACAGGAAGGTAGGAATATAAACAGTGTGTCCTGGGGCAAGTTGCTTAACTGCTTTGGGTCTCTATTGCCTCAGCTGTAATAGTTAGTCGGCTACACTACAGAACCCTGTGAAATATCCAACTTTTCCTTTTTATCACAAGTATTTTGTAACGCCCCCTTAATCTTTCTGAAATCACAAGCTGTAGATAATATAACCTAAACCTAGCAACACACAATTTCAGAGCACATAACCTAACTAAAATATTAATAAGTGAAAGCAAAATAATTATAATGAAAGAATGTGTATTTTAATATGCAGAGACTCCTGCACGTTTACTCTAACTGATGATACTTGCCTCCTGCAGCCAAAAACACAAACCGAAAAGGTGTGCTGTTGTCACAACTCAAGTACTATGCGCAGTGTCGCTGCAAGTGGCCTTATTTTCCAAAATGGTGAGCTCCTGGTAAAGTTTAAAACAAAACAGTACAATCTTCCCTCAATTGAGATACTAGTTGTATTCCTGGAAAATATGGTGTTTAAGGAAACTGGGCAAAAATACTTTGTGTGTCTATGTAAAACAGTGTTAGTTTGAGGCGTAGATCATTATGAACAGGATTAACCCCTATGTGAATGTCCAGCATGTGGAACATCTAGCATGCCAGGCCCCTGCCCACTGAATGCCAGTAGCCCTCAGTAGTCATTGCAACAACCAGAACTACTCACACAGATGTCCTGGATACCCCCTTGAGAACCATTAGGTTTAATGATCGTTAGGGTCTGCTTCAGCTCATGGAGCACTGGTAAGATGTCCCTGGTTTTGCTTCAGTTTCCTTTTCATGTTAACCAGCTGTGCTGGTTTGAAAGGAAGTATGCCCCCTAAGAAAGCCATGTTTTAGTATAAATCCCATTTCATAAAGGTAGAATAGTCTCTATTCAATACTGTATGTTTGAAACTGATTGGATCATCTCCCTGGTTGATGTGATTTAGTTAAGAATGGTTGTTAAACTGGATTAGGGGATGACATGTCTCCACCCATTTGAGTGAGTCTTGATTAGTTTCTGAAGTCCTATAAAAGAGGAAACATTTTGGAGAATGGGAGATTCAGAGAGAGAGAGCAGAAAGAACTATGTGACCATGAGATGCAGAGTCCACCAGCCAGCGACCTTTGGAGATGAAGAAGGAAAATGCCTCCCGGGGAGCTTCACGAAACAGGAAGCCAGGAGAAGATGCTAGCAGATGATGCTGTGTTTGCCATGTGCCCTTCCAGCTGAGAGAGAAGCCCTGACCGTGTTCACCATGTGCCTTTCCAGATGAGAGAGAAACCCTGAACTTCATCGGCCTTCTTGAACCAAGGTATCTTTCCCTGGATGCCTTAAATTGGACATTTCTATAGACTTGTCTAATTGGGACATTTTCTCGGCCTTAGAACTATAAATTAGAAACTCATTAAATTCCCCTTGTTAAAAGCCATTCCATCTCTGGTATATTGCATTCCGGCAGCTAGCAAACTAGAACACCAGCATAAGCCTGAATCCGAACTTTCAAAGCTGTGAGTTCTGTCCTCCCTTCTAAATTGTATATAGTAACAATAGGGTGTATGGCCTACCCTATTTCTGAGCTTTATTTTACATTTGAGCGGAACCGGTGAAGAGAGTACTGCCATAGGAGTATCTAAAAGAATTAAAATTATACAGCAGTTTTCTATTTTTCAATTAACTCCTTTTCAGAGGCATACTCAGTTCAAACCACTAGGGTGTTTTGTTAATCAACAGGTTATAATTAGAATATCAAAATGGAAAGGAAGTGGGGAAACATACAAAGCTTTGTCTTTAAACACTTTAACTGTGAAAAATATTGATGTGCACACTTAAGGTAGCTAAATGAGCCAACTTTTGCAGCACTCCAAATGACTTTTCCATTAAGTAGCCATTTGCATATCTTCTCTACAAAGTGGTTATTTGCACATTTTATTTGAAGTGACCTAAAATGAGTTAGGAATGGTTAAAGCTAGGGGAGGTTTTGCATGCTCACTTTCTTAATTTCCAGGCCCTTTAAGTGCTCATATTGATTCCACATTACCTATCTGCACTGCCACCTTCTCCCTACATCCCTGGAGGCAGCTGAGTGGACAAAGAGACTGGCAGTTCCCATCCCTGCTTGAATGTTTACAAGCTGTATGGCCAAGGGTAATTTACTTGACATCTTAGTGCCTCCAGTTCTCTATCTGTACAGCTGGAATAAAACTAATATCTGCCTCAAAAGGTGGTTGAGATTTAAGGGCTCGTACATGAAAGTGCTTTGCAAAGAGTAAGCGCTTAGTACACGATTGATACGTGTGTGTGTGTGTGTGTGTGTGTGTGTGTGTGACTGTGACTATCTCTCTGTCATCTCAACTTGCCCAGCAGAGTTGGGTTGCCTTGGACACTGGGCTCTCGCAGCACACACTGTTTAAGCTGCCACTGTAACAATCAGCATGTTGCCCTGCAGTTGTGTGTGGGAGGACTCCCACAAAGGAGCTAGCACTTGTCATGCACCAGCACTGTGCAGGGCATGGCATATCCATGTCCAATAGATGTTTGATGTTGGGTGAATAGCACAAATGCCTATTCTATATGACTGATGATGTGGGCCATGGTAAGTAAGGGCTTTAGATCCATTTTTGGCTTCCACTGATAGCTTTAAGCAAGTTTTAACACCACTCTGTGAAACTGAGATAGACTACAATCACATTATCACAATGTGAATAAATAATGTGCCCAAGTAACCTAAAAAAATGGGACAGAAAGATAATTAGACTATTCTGCAGGTAGAAGACAAAGAATAGTCAGAGGAATTCCAAAAGATAGAACCTGCAGTGTCTTTAGCGAACTTCATGATTTCATGGTAGTTTTTAGTAAGGTCCAGGGGCAAGGCCTTGGGTCCGCCTGACCACACTTCCCTTTAGTGTGTTTTGGAAATAAAGTTCAAAGAGGGCGGAATTCCCTTCCTGAAATCAGAAGGATAATTATAGGTGTGGAGGCAAAAACAGTCCCTTTTATGTTTTAAAGTACAGTAGACTTTTTAGTGTTTTTTTTTTTTTCTTCTTTGTTTGGGACTTCAGATAAAGCAGGTTAGTTTCAAATGCCAGGTAATTTATGGTAATTAGGATACTGTTACTATGGAGGATGAAAAGTTCTAAAGGTAAAACAGATGATGTTAGATTCTAGGATATTGCTTATTCTCCTTATTCTCCGAATAGCAGATCTCGCCTGGAATCCACTTTCCCTCCACAAAATGACAAGGTCAAAATTAAAATTAGATCAGAGGCCATCTTCTCAATCATTAATATTGCTGAAAGTATTTTCAACAGAAAAGTCCAGCATACTTCTGCCTTCATTTATACAAAGTAATTGGGAAGCACAAAGAATAATAGGGAAGACTTGGGGTAGAGGTTTTGAACTGGAGGGAAAGGGGCATGGAAGCAACCTTGCCCTGGGAAAGAAGATGGGAAGTCTGGGGTGGTAGGTTGAATTATGTATCCCAGTTTAGACCTGTTCTTAATCTTGAACCACATTCCTGTGGGTATGCACTATTGTAAATAGGATCTCTTGAAGATGTTATTTTAGTTAAGGTGTAGCCAACAGAATGAGGTTGGGCCATCATCTGGATTACAAAAGTCCTTTATAAACAGAAGAAATTCATACACAGAGAGAAAGCCATGAGGAGGAGCCAGAAGTCAACTGGAACCTGGAAGAGAAAGGAAAGCCCATCACTGTGTGATGGGAAAGCCAAGAACCCTGAACATAGCCAGCCCCCAAAATGCTCTAATCCTAGGAAGAAGCAAGCCTTCCAGCCTCCGCAACCGTGAGACAATAAATTCCCATTGCTTAAGCTAACCTATTGTGTGGCATCTGTCATAGCAGCTGGGAAACTAAGACAGGAAGTACAGTGAAAGGGGTTACCTTCCCTTCACTGCTACGTCTAGGTAATGTGGCATTTTTTGCAGTTTCTTTCTCAGATGATGTAGAACTTGAACCTAGGCCATCACCTCACAGAGAGGCCTCTGTGCTTCATATAACTAATTTCCTCTCTCCCTTTTACCTTCCTTCATATTCAGTGGTTCTTGCTGTCATTGTCAAACAGAAATTAAATTGATGGATACTATATGTAACCATTTTTAAGGTTTTTAAAACTTAATGTTTTCATTTTTATTTATTTAAAGACACCTTGTTACGACTGTCCAGCCCAGTGTTTTCTGCTTAGGGTGGACATAGGTGGGATCCTGAACTTCCCGCAAATTCTCTCTTTGTGTTGGCAGTTCCTAATGCTGTGAACCAAAAGACAGGGAAGATTTGTCATGGAGATACAGCTTAATTACATATTGTCTAGGAGTGTCACCACCCACACAGGGCAAGTGACTCCTCCTGGAATGTGGAGGCCAGAAGGAAAGGTTCCTTGGAACTATTATTTATATTCTCTGGGAAAATAAATAGCTGCATTTTCAACTGACTGTTCTGTGTGCCAGGCACTGTTCTAAATGCTTCACACATATTCTCAGCTCACCTCATTCTCCCAGCAAACCTAGAAGGAAGGTACTGTTTACCCATTTTACAGACGGAAAGCATATTGATATGCTCCAGTTCGAAGAGCTAGTCAGTGGGGAAGCCAGGAGTCCAACCCATGGGGAGTGACTCCAGGGCTCAAAAGTTAACCGGTTAAACACCTCTAACTCAGCAAGTGTGAGACAGAATGCATCATCATCTCCAAAAACAACTTCCTCCTCTGGGCTTTATGTCAGATATAGCATCAGCTTTTCTAAGACCCAGACTTAAAACCTCAATGATTCTTTACTCCATTTCTTTCATATCCTCCCCACTACCCATAAACTGATCCTTCCTCCATTCCTACCTATGCTTCTCAAATTTGTCTCCTTGCCTCACTGCCAAGTTCTGGTCTTTATTCACTTCAACATCAAGCATGAGCAATCTTTTTTGACCCGAATGCCAATTTAAGGACAACATAAATATTTATGAGCTGTTTTTTTCCCCCATAGAAAAAAATAAAAGGTATATTCTCCCCCCCAGGCCAAGCATTGCTCAAGTCTGCTCTTGATTATCCCAAGAACCTCTTTGCAGTTCTTCCTGCCTCAGTCTCTCACCCTCTGCCTACCCTTGGCATTTTTGCCAGAGTTTTTACCCTAAGCTGTCTACTTAAAACCTTTGACACCTCCTAGAATATTCAAGGTCACTCTCCAGTCACATTGTCTCTTGTACTCCACTATTCCCCACTCTTCTTGTCCACCTAATTCCCTGCTACTACCCCCACCACCATTTTTACCCTTTGTTCCTCCACTGGGATCTTCAAAATTCTCTGAACGTATTCAGCATTCTCTTTCCTCATCTTTGTCCACAATGTTCCCTCCACACAAAGTGTTCTTTTTTTAAAATTTATTTATTTATTAATTTAAAAAAATTTAACAAAAAATGAACAAAAACATTAATATATGATCATTCCGTTCTACATATATAATCAGTAATTCACAATATCATCACATAGTTGCATATTCATCATTTCTTAGAACATTTGCATCAATTCAGAAAAAGAAATAAAAAGACAACAGAAAAATAAAACGAAAACAGAAAAAAAAAAGATTATACATACCATACCCCTTACCCCCTGCTTTCATTGATCACTAGCATTTCAAACTAAATTTATTTTAACATTTGTTCCCCCTATTATTTATTTTTATTCCATGTGTTCTACTTGTCTTTGACAAGGTAGATAAAAGGAGCATCAGACAAAAGGTTTTCACAATCACACAGTCACATTGTGAAAGCTATATCATTATTCAGTCATCCTCAAGAAACATGGCTACTAGATCACAGCTCTACATTTTCAGGCAGTTCCCTCCCGACTCTCTATTACATCTTGAATAACAAGGTGATATCTACTTAATGCGTAAGAATAACCTCCAGGATAACCTCTCAATTGTGTTTGGAATCTCTCAGCCATTGACACTTTGTCTCATTTCCCTCTTCCCCCTTTTGGTCCAGAAGGTTTTCTCAATCCCTTGATGGTGAGTCTCAGCTCATTCTAGGGTTTTTCTCAATCCCTTGATGCTGAGTCTCAGCTCATTCTAGGATTTCTGTCCCACATTGCCAGGAAGGGCCACACCCCTGGGAGTCATGTCCCATGTAGACAGGGGGAGGGTGGTGAGTTTGCTTGTTGTGTTGCCTGGAGAGAGAGGCCACATCTGAGCAACAAAAGAGGCTCTCTTGGGGGTGACTCTTAGCCCTAAATTTTAAGTAGGCTTGACCTCTCCTTTGTGGGGTTAAGTTTCATATGAACAAACCCCAAGACTGGGGGCTCAGCCTATAGCTTTGGTTGTCCACACTGCTCACACAAAAAGTTCTTGCCCTTTGTTCCTACCTCTCAAATTCCTACAAAGCCATCTTCTCTGAACCTTTGTGTACATGTACACACACACACACACACACACACACACACCCTCTTGTACATGTACACACACACACACACACACACACACACCCTCCCCTGCAATCTAGTTTCTCCCTGCTTTGTACTCCTGCAACAACCCTTCTCTTTCCAGTAATGTCCATCTTGTATAATATGTAATGGTGCACAGGTCAGTTTCCTCCATGGTTACATGTTCACCAAGGACAGAGACTGTTTCTTCTTGTCTTCACACCCCCATGGACACGAAGCCTAGTACCTTAAGAGTTATGCTCCACCCAGAGAAAAAGGTGCCCCAAGCAAAGATGGGAGAACTAGAGAAATGGAGAGCTTGAACAGTGTTAAGGGAGAGAAAGACTACCTAGAAAGGAGCCACACATACCAGGGGTTATGAGCTCAGATGCGTTTTGAGCATGTCAGTAAAGCTAGGAATCAGACAGGTGGGATGTGCTGAATTTGGGAAGTGAGGGACAGCTCAACATCAGGACTGGCCCATTATTTTCCTGTGGGAATATTGGTTTTTCAAGACAGGCTAGAAATCCAGACTTTTTGCATGAACTGTCCCAACTGTTAACTGTTGGCAGCTAATTCGTATTATTTCAATGCACCGTTAGTACACAGGCAGCTTCAGGGCCCCTAGTACTATTCTAGTTTTTTAATTGAGTTGATGGGCACATGAGTGGTGTTTTTCTCCTGTGTTCTTTATAAACATCTTTTTATGTATGTTCAGAATTAAACTGAAAAATCTTTTAAGCCCTTTATTTTAATTCAATTTTGCCAGCAGGCCACTGGGTTACATCCTCTGTTGCATATTTATTGTTTTGCAATATTTGAAGATTGAATGAAAGTCTGTGGCTATACACCTTCACTTGAATAATAATTAGATTAGTTAAGTGTTGCTTTGTGCTGAAAATAGAAGTCAGCAATGCTGTTTATTCCACAAGAGTTGTTCTATGAAAGGAAATACGTTGCAGCTCACTGACTGCCACCCACTCTTTCCTCTCTGGAATGTTTTTCAATCTATCATATGTCACCTTTCATATAACTTGGTCTTGAATATAAGAAGGAATATCATTCAGCATAAATCAAACTCTGATCTCAAGCATATACATGTTCCTCTTAGTGATTTTGATAAAGTCTATATGTGAGTATAATAGGGCACAATTTGTACCTCAGCACCCAAGAGAGCAAGCTAAATCCTAGCACCATGGAGATACCATAGCTGTCTTTGGTTCCAAAACTGTTCAGCCTATATTTTGGATGAAGCAACAGTGAGTCACTTCAGTCTGGAACAAGTTACTTCACCCTTCTGTGCCTCAGTTCCCTCATTTATAGAATTATGATAATGAGAGACACTCCCTCTGTGTCACATATGGGTGATGGGAAATTATTTTGTCTAGGTGGGAGAAGAAAACTACGGAGGGAGGAAAGTATCAAATCGAAGTATTATTTTAATCACCCAAAAGAGTCAAAAGCTAGGGGATGGGGGGGTGGACTACAGATAAGTTTAAACCATGGCCTCTGCCAGCACAGAATTGGGGATCATTAACAGAATATGAGGCACTATGTGATAATTACTATCTAGACTGTGAGCTCCTCTATAGTGGGACCTGTATCCTGTTCATCTAAGTAAGTGTGGAATGAATGAACAAATGAATCTGTGGTACCAAAGTGCTGTAACTGTTCTAAAGAGGGAGATACCATAGTGGGCTGGAAAGTTCAGGAAACCTTCAGAGTTGTTATAGTTTGAGTCAAATCTGGAAACATGGATAAAATTCAGATAATCAAGGAGAGTGAAAGGCTACTAGGTGGGATGGTGTGTATGACTGTGGGAATTAGAGAGAGGACACTGAGTGTGCAGAAGCTTGTGCAGGGGAGGGGGGTAGGAATAACCAAAAAACTTTTGGGAACAGTGAGTTTTGGACACAATGATTGGAGGGGATAGTTCATTCATTCACTCAGCAAAACTCACAAAGCACTGTCCTAGGAGCTGGGAATATAATCATGAGCAAAAAAGACATCAGCCCTTGACCTCATGGAGCTGACCAGCTGTTTACCATGGTGTTTAAATGGGTGTTTAGAAAAGTAGTGGAAGATAAAAATTGGAAAGGCAGGTTGAATCTGATCATGGAAAATGAAGTGCTTGGACTTTATTTGTAAATAGTGAGGAGCAACTACCGATTTCTGAGCAGGGGAGCAACAGGAGGAAATGTTACATTTGGAATACTAATCTGTCAGTGCTGCATATAGGGAGGATTGGAGCAGAGAAAAGCCAAGCAAGGCTAGGCAGCCAGATGTCAAGAGTCCCAGGACCAAACTTCACTAGAATAGGAAGGCAGAGAAAACATAAGAGGGACATAACACAGGGAGAATTGACAGGATGATGTACAGACTAGACATGGGAACAGAAAGCCTTCTCAGGTTTTGAGGTTCAAGTATTTGTTATGATGAGCCTCTAATCAGTTCTATATAAGCAAAATCAAACCTTGTATTTTAAAAAATTATTGGAAAACCATGACCTAAACCAAAGGTTAACTCTTCTCTTCTCACTTAAGGATCCCTAGATTCCTCCCAAATGTGTCACTGGACATACTTTTCAAATTACCTAGGTAGGGAGCATCATACTCTATTTGGAATATAGGCCACTGCATAATAAATCTCATCTTGCCTTCCTCGAAGAGTCAGTACAAAATTTAGGCAGCTTGTCATGTGAGTCAAGTCCTTTAAGCTTCTCAGATGAACGTTACTATATTGGGACCAAGGAGTATGATGCAATAATACCCATCTACACCTTTCCTTAATGCCTGTACCTCATGGTGATGACCACCAGTTGACATAACAAGTGTTATTTTATTTTTGAAAAAAATGATCATCTCCAGGGGTTAATTCTTCATGAATCCTCCAGGATCTCATTTTTGTATTAGTCATTTTAGAATGTGAAAAACATCATCTAGAAAATGAACCATTGGTATTTATGATTAAAAGAATGAATGGAAATGTTTTTACATACTGCACTATGACCTGCATATAGCTAGAGTAATGCTAGTATTTCAACTGGTCAGTAACTGACAGTGCCTCAGAAGCTGTCTGGAGGAATCAAGCAAGGGATGGCCTTCCCCACCTCTTTCTCCCACAGCCTGTTTCTTATCCCTTACCACACTCTGATGGAGGGCATGTGCTTACATAGCCTTGTCTCCATTAGACTGTGAGCACTTGAAGGCAGCTGTATTTTATTCAATTTTTTATCATTAGTACCTGGAACTGAACGTAGCATCTAGTAGGTGCTCAGTAAACACTGAGTGACTAACTGGCTGAATGAATGAGTGAATAGATGAAATACATACATGTCCTTATTCAGCATGGATGACAGACAGCCCAGTGATCACTATTATTTTTTTCAAATTTAAAATGAAATCATATCAAGATGTCAAACTTTTGCTCTGTGAAAGACCCGATGAAGATGAAAAGACAAATTAAAGACTGGGAAAAAGTATTTGCAAATCATGTAACTGACAAAGGAGTATGATTTAGACTATATAAAAAATTTTCAAAACTCAACAATAATAAGCAATCCAATTAGAAAATGGGTGAAAGACACGAACAGATATTTCACCAAAGGTCCAAAAACCATCAATCAGTAGGGAATTGCATGTTAAAACCACAATGAGATATCACTACACACCTATCAGAATGGCTAAAATAAAAAATGCCGATAACACCAAATGCTGGTGAGGATGCAGAGAAACTGGATCACTCATAGATCACTGGTGGGAAGGTAAAATGATACAACCACTCTGGAAAACAGTTTGGCAGTTCCTATTAAAACTAAAAATGGACTTAGCATATGACCCAGCAATTGCACTCTTGGGCATTTATCCCAGAGAAATGGAAACTTATTTTCACATGGAAACTTGTACACGAATGTTCATAGCAGCTCTATTTGTACTAGCCAAAGACTGGAAACTACCCAAATAACCCTCAACAGGTGAATAGTCAAACAAACTGCAAAACATCCATACCATGTGTTTCAGTTTGCTAAAGCTGCCAAATCCAATACAACAGAAATGGGTTGGCTTTTTCAATGGAAATTTATTAGGACAAATTTACAGTCCTGAGGCCATGAAAATGTCCAAATTAAGGCTTCAAGAGGAAGATACCTTCTCTCAAGAAGGGCTGCTGGCATCCAGGGTTCCTCTGTCACATGGGAAGGCAAATGGTGATGTCTGCTGGTCCTACTCTCCAAAATGTCTCTGGACTTCTGTGTGCCCTTGCTTGTTTCCCCTGGGGTGTTTCTGTCTCTCAACGCTCTCCAAAATGTTTCTGCCTTTTATCCTCTCATAAAGGACTCCAGTAAGGAATTAAGACCCACATTGTATGGGTTGGGTCACAACTGCATGGAACAACCTAAGCAAAAGGTCCCATCCACAATAGGTCTGAACCCTCAAGAATGGATTAGAAAATCAATTAATGTAATATACCATATCAACAAATCAAAGAAGAAAAATCACATGATCATCTCAATTGATGCGGAGAAGGCATTTAACAAGATTCAACATCCTTTCCTGTTGAAAACACTTCAAAGGATAGGAATACAAGGGAACTTCCTTAAAATGATAAAGGGAATATATGAAAAACCCACAGCTAATATCATCCTCAATGGGGAAAAACTGAAAACTTTCCCCCTAAGATCAGGAACAAGACAAGGATGTCCACTATCACCACTGTTGTTCAACATTGTGTGGGAAGTTCTAGCCAGAGCAATTAGACAAGAAAAAGAAACACAAGGCATCAAAATTGGAAAGGAAGAAGTAAAACTCTCACTGTTTGCAGATGATATGATAATATATGTCTAAAATCCTGAAAAATCCAGAGCAAAACTACTAGAGCTAATAAACAAGTACAGCACAGTGGCAGGTTACAAGATCAACATTCAAAAATCTGTAGTGTTTCTATACACTAGTAATGAACAATCTGAGGGGGAAATCAAGAAATGAATTCCATTTACAATTGCAACTAAAAGAATAAAATACTTAGGAATAAATTTAACAAAAGAGACAAAAGACCTATACAAAGAAAATTACAAGAAACTGTTAAAAGAAATCGCAGAAGACCTAAATAGATGGAAGGACATACTGTGTTCGTGGATTGGAAGACTAAATATAGTTAAAATGTCAATTCTACCTAAATTGATTTACAGATTCAATGCAATACCGATCAAAATCCCCACAACTTACTTTTCAGAAATAGAAAAACCAATAAGCAAATTTATCTGGAAGGGCAGGGTGCCCCGAATTGCTAAAAGTATCTTGAGGAAAAAAAACGAAGCTGGAGGTCTCACGCTGCCTGACTTTAAAGCATATTATGAAGCCACAGTGGTCAAAACAGCATGGTACTGGCATAAAGATAGATATATTGACCAATGGAATCGAATAGAGTGTTCAGATATAGACCCTCTCATCTATGGACATTTGATCTTTGATAAGGCAGTCAAGCCCACTCACCTGGGACAGAACAGTCTCTTTAATAAATGGTGCCTAGAGAACTGGATATCCATATGCAAAAGAATGAAAGAGGACCTGTATCTCACACCCTATACAAAAGTTAACTCAAAATGGATCAAAGATCTAAACATTAGGTCTAAGACCATAAAACAGTTAGAGTAAAATGTAGGGAGATATCTTATAAATCTTATAATTGGAGGCGGTTTTATAGACCTTTCACCCAAAGCAAGAGCACTGAAGAAAGAAATAAATAAATGGGAATGTCTCAAAATTAAACACTTTTGTACATCAAAGAACTTCATCAAGGAAGTAAAAAGACAGCCTACACAATGGGAGACAATATTTGGAAATGACACATTAGATAAAGGTCTAGTATCCAGAATTTATAAAGAGATTGTTCAACTCAACAACAAAAAGACAGCCAATCCAATTGCAAAATGGGAAAAAGATTTGAACAGACACTTCTCAGAAGAGGAAATACAAATGGCCAAAAGGCACATAAAGAGATGCTCAATGTCCCTGGCCATTAGAGAAATGCAAATCAAAACTACAATGAGATATCATCTCACACCCACCAGAATGGCCATTATCAACAAAACAGAAAATGACAAGTGCTGGAGAGGATGTGGAGAAAGAGGCACACTTATTCACTGTTGGTGGGAATGTCAAATGGTGCAACCACTGTGGAAGGCAGTTTGGTGGTTCCTCAAAAAGCTGAATATAGA